>JAJPUD010010969.1:5380-55757 GCA_023553655.1 Myrmecobius fasciatus | reverse complement strand
TCTATTTTCCCTTCTATTAGATTTTTACCTCCTTTTTTTTTTTAGATCTTATTTTACCATTTTCCCTCTTTTCCCCAGTATGACAACCTTTCCCCCTCTAGATCTCTTTTTCATATTTTCAAAGTAATATCTAGTTAATTATACACCCAAACTTTAAGTATCCCCCTAGTAGAAATAAAGTTCTCAAGAGTCCTTTTCTTTTTTACCTTTTTATGCATCTCTTGAGTTCTGTGTTTGGGTGTCAAATTTTTTGTTGAGATCCGGTCTTTTCATTAGAAATAGGTGAAATTCACCTATATCATTGAATGACCATCTTCTTCCCTGGAGGATAATGCTCATTCTAGCTGGATAGGTTATTTTTGGTTGTAATCCAAGTTCCTTTGCCCTTTGGAATATCTGGTTCCAGGCCCTTCGATCCTTCAGTGTGGAGGCTGACAGATCCTGTGTGATTCTAATTATTGATCCTCGGTATTTGAATTGTTTCTTTCTAGCTGCTAGCAGAATCTGTTCCTTGGTGCTATAGTCCTGAAATTTAGCCAAGATATTCCTTGGGGTCTTAATTTTGGGGTCTCTTTCAGGAGGTGATCGGTGAATTCTTTCAATGGTGATTTTGCCTTCTGATTCTACAACCTCAGGGACAGTTTTCTTTCAGGATTTCCTGGAAGATAGTGTTTAGATTCTTTTTTTCATCATGGCTTTCAGGAAGTCCAATAATCCTTAGATTGTCTCTCCTAGATCTATTTTCCAAGTCAGTTGTTTTTCCTAGGAGATATTTCATATTTTCTTCTAAGTTTTTATTTTTTTGTTTTTGTTTGACTGATTCTTGAAGTCTAGAGTCATTCACTTGCATTTGTTCAATTCTTATTTTTAAAGTGTTGTTTTCTTCAGTTACCTTTTTAAGCTCCTTTTGTAACTGGCCAATTGAATTTTTTTGTTCATTGCACTCTTTTTCTACTTCGCTAATTTTATTTTTCAATAAATTGGTGTCTTTTTCATATCTCTTTTGCAGGGCATCATATCCTTCTTGCACTGATTTCATTTTATTTTCCCATTTATCCTCCAGCTCTCTTTTGAGGTTCTTTATGCAATCTTCCAGAAAGGCCTTTTGAAAAAGTGACCAGTGATGGTCTTTAATAACTTCCTCTGGAACTTTGTCTAAAGGAACCTCAGGATCTGGGATCATCCCTTCTTTTTCTCAATAAAAGCTGTGTATGGTGAGAGCTCTCTTTTGCTTCTTCATTTTTTTTTTTTTTTTTTAGACATCGTGGATATCTCTTTAAGGTAGGGGAAAAAAAACTGCGGCTGAAAGGGCGGCTGAAGATCTTTGCCCTGGGGCACTTCGGCGAATTAACTTAAGGTGCTGGGCCGGTGGGGGCTAGGACTAAGTCCGAATTACTCCTTAAACAAGGCAAGTCTGCCAGAACACCTGCCCCCAATCAGGGCAGAGTGTCCCGAGTGCCTCAGATAAACTCCAGGTGTTTGGAATTTGGAGTTTGGAATTTCTGCCAAGATGAGCTGAGCTGAGTTGAGTCCCACCCTCACTTCAGGCCTACAACGGAGTCCTCTGACACTGGAATCCTCTGTTTATCCCTCTGTCCGAGTTAGACAAACCTGATGTGAAGTTTTTCAGAGATATCAGCAAGCAGTGTCCAAATATTTCTGAGTTCGTTGACTTGAAGATCAGTTCAGAGGCTTTTTTTATTGTTGATTTGAGAGAACATCAGAGGAGGAAGCAGAGTCACCTTTTCACTCTGCCATCTTGGCTCCGCCCCCTCTAACAGAAAGCTTTGCAAGGGTTAATGCTGAAAAATTACCTATGCATATGTTTTGCAAATAAAAAGCTTTAATAAAAAATTAAAATAAAAATACAAATACAAAAGATTTTTGGCAGCCTCATTTTGACCCACTCAGTAGCTTCAAGTAGCACCAGTGTTTTTCCTATCAAATAAGACTTTTTATATTTAGCAATTATGTTAACATTCTGATATATTGCAAAGCATTCCTTTTTGACCCTATCAGCATGGTTTTTAAAAGTTTGGTTTTCCATATTAAAAAGCATCTAGTTTGTTTTTTGTTTTTTTTTTTTCTGGAAAGTTTTCTCACCAGCATTTGGCTTGTACACTCAATAACTATGATTTTGTTTATCAGGTTTTTATTCTATATTTAGCTAAAGCATTTGAAAAAAGAACAAACAAAAAAGTAGCAGTATAAATATAAATATAGTGGTTGATTATATTTTCTGCATTTGAGCTTTCTACTTTCCATTTCTGTATTTCAGCTACTTTAACTGTCTCAATTACCACTGCTTATATTATTTCAGTTGCTCAGTAGATTTTCTCTTCAAACAGGTTATGTACTTATCCATTACAAAGAGTTACTATTTCATATCTCAAAAATCAGAGCAGATAAATTTAAGACATGAAATTAAAATTTAATTGTTAAACTTAAGGTGATTATAACTATTCACAAATTATTTTCACTTTTTGAAGTTGCAGATTTATCACCTTCCTTCTCCCCCTTTTTTTTATCATAAGGAATGACTTGTTAGTTGACAGAAGGAAGGATATGTTTAGAAAAACAATAAGTAAATGATAAATGAATTAAATAAATTAGATCATAGCTCTAGCTGTAAGGTACTTCAGATGTCATTTAGTTCAACATTTTACAGATGAGGAAGCTGAGACCCTGAGAAGGCGTCAGCAAATATTTATTAAGTGCCTCCTGGATGAGGTTTTGTACTTAGCAATGAGGATATAAAAAAGGGCACAGAAATATTCTTCTTCTCAATGGAATTAAGTGATTTGCCCAAGGCCACACAAAGATCAGCAAATGTTAAAAGAAGATTTGAGTGCAAATTTTCTGACTTCAGAATCATTGCCCTTTCTTCTGTGCCATGTAAAAGATATTAATAGTTTTTTTTTAATAAAAATTTCAGTTTGGGGGGAATTGCCTATTATATTATACTTAACTAAAGTAAACAATGTCAAGATATCAAGGAACCTTTAACTTGCACACCAAGATTGTTTAACTTAAAATCTGTGTAATTCATATTCAAGTGTAGTAAGCCACACAGTGATTCAGCTCATCTCATGTGGGTCATGAGCCACTGCCAACTGATAGCAATGGGGGCAAACCAGGCCTTTGTCAAGATCCGACATGTGCCCGACTCAGATTTGATGTTGTTTGCACATTCCATATTAAGTAACCGCCGTGCCACATTCACTATCTTTGGAGTGAACTCACTCTGTTAGTCTTGCTTGTGTTGACTTGGATTTGAACTTTGTTTTCTACTGAAAAAAGTGAATGCCTTTATCTAGGAGTTGTATTTGAAAATATCCCATTGCTTTTCAGAGGGTCAGGAAGCCACACCTGGGAGTTTGGAAAACTGTTTTACCGGTTGTTGTGGAAAAAGTATTTTGTCGATCTTCAAGTGCTTTTAAATAATTGTAATTCATCTGTATTTGGCTCTCAAAGGTTGATGGTAGTACATTGTCCCCAGTACACCCCAAGAAATAAGGAGTGCAAAAATCCTGATACCTATTGTACAAATGAGCAAATTGAAGTTTCGAGAAGGGACATAATTAACTTGCTCAGGATCCAGATTTGAACCCCTGTTCTGACCCCAAGCTCAGTGATGTTGTCCAGAATTGAGGGGGATAGGAGCCAGAAGAAGCAGCTTTTCAAAGCCAGGATTGGAATTAGTATCTACAAGCAAAAAAACAAACAAACAAAAAAAAAAAAAACCAAGAACAGCATATAGAGACGTACAATATAAAAGGGACTACTGATACCTTGGTCTTTGTGGTCACACTCAAACTGATGACAGAAATGTCAGCTCCCCTTAACAAAGAAAATTATATATGAAGCTTCATGAGTAGACAGTGAGCTGAGGTGTATGGAGGGAGAGCTGGAAGTTGAGGTTGTCTAATACAGAGCAGCTCTACAGATTCATATTCCACAGGCAAAGTCTGGAGATCAACTTTTTTCATATCTTTGTGTTAATGCCTTTAAAAAAAAGATTTTAAAATATACTCTGCTATAGAATATCCTATCTATGAAATCTTGCTTATCACAACCCTTCTTTTTTAATCAAGGATACCTTCAATTCATGTGTAGATCATTTCTCATAAAAATTTTTTTAAAAAGTTAATAGTTATTTGTATTCTCTTGAACACTTTTTTCCCCTAGTAATTATATCACCTGTGATTGTTTTTTCCTAATCATTTCCAGATTTTCTACTGTTAGTATATAGCTGTGTTTACTTAGAGCACCACAGTCTCCAGAATCAAAACTGCAGATCTCCCAGTAGGCAATAGATAAATGGATAGAAACAGATTATAGCATATTGTCAAAAAGTGATATAAAAGATATCTCAAGAAGAGATGGGATGGTCCCTGTACAAAAGTGAAAGAAAACAGACAATTTCCATGTTATAGTAGTACTCAAGGCATATGAAAAAGACCTAGAGGAAGACTGAGAAATATGGTAGCAGGTACAGGTCTGAAGCATGGAATTAGGACGGGCTCTCAGAAAACACATTTAATTTCACTCTCAATTTTTTTATCCAGTCATGCTGATCAAGAGCCAGAGCTTATGGGTGAGATTAAACCAAGAGGTAAGGACAAGAAATCAATCAACACACATAGGCACTTACTATAGGGCAGATACGATGCTAAGTACTAGGAACATCAATTTACAAATGAAATCATTCCTATCCTCAAGGAGCTTATATTGGCATCCACCTTACAGGATAACTGTAAGAATCAAATAAAAAGTCTTTATAAAATTAAAAAGTGCTTAGTACACAGCAACAAGAAGATTATACAATGATCAGTTCTGATGGATGTGGCTCTTTTCAACAATAAGATGTTTCAAACCAGTTCCAATGGTCTTGTGATAAAGAAAGCCATCTACACCCAGAGAGAAGACAGTGAGAACTGAGTGTGGACCACAGCATAGTATTTTCACTTTTTTGTTGTAGTTTGCTTATATTTTGTTTTCTTTCTCATTTTTGAACTTTTTGATCTTTTCTTGTGCAGCATGATAATTATGGAAATGTCTAGAAGAATTGCAAATGTTTAGAATAGATTACTTTCTGTCTAAGGGAAGGAGTGGGGAGAAGGGAGGGAAAAAATTTGGAACACAAGGTTTTGCAAGGGTGAATGTTAAAAATTATCTATGCATATGTTTTGAAAATAAAAAGCTTTAATAATAAAATAATTAAATTTAAATTTTAAAAAGTGTGTAGTACAGTGCCTAGCACATAACCAGTATTATATAATTCTTATTCCCTTCCCTACATTCTTTTTAGTGAGATAATATGTACCTATATGATATATGCAAAATGAATACAAAATAATTTGAAAAGGAGAGTACATTAGTAGCTAAGGAGATGGATCAGGTAAGTAGATCCTTAGAAAGTGGTGCTTGAGTTGAGTTTTGACAGTGAGAAGGAATTCTAAGATATGGAAGTAGAAAGTTGGGTGCATTCCCAGAATAGAGCGTGACCAGTGCAAAGGAAGAATTGAGAGGTTGAGAATTGTGCTTTGGAGTCTGGGGAAGGTGGGTTAGAAAGAGGGGAGCTTCAATGTAGTGAGACCCACTGGAAGGTTATTTTGAGATAAGAAGCAGTGAGGGCCTTGTAAGGAGAGGTGAGAGGGAGGGAGAAAACAAAGGAGAGAGAGACAGACAGACAGAGAGAAAGAGAAAGAAAGGAGAGAAATAGAGATGCTGTGAAGATATAAATGGCGAGATTTGGAAGCTGATTAAATATGAAGGATGATATTAAATGATGATCAATTCTGATGGACATGGCTCTCTCCAACAATGAAATGTCTCAAACCAGTTCCAATTGTTCAGTGAAGAAAGCCATATACACCCAGAGAGAGGGATGTGAAATGTGGACCACAACATATCATTTCCATGATCTCTATCGATGTTTGCTTGCATTGGGTTTCCTTTCTCAGATATTTTTTTGTTCATGTAGATACTATTGTTCTTGCACAGCAAGATAAGTGTAGAAATATGTATACATATATTTCCTTGTCAAGTATTTTAATATAATTGGCATGTAGTGGACTTCCTGCCATCTAGGGGAGGGGAGAGGACTAGGGGGAAAATTTGTAACGGAAAGCTTTGTAAGGATCAATGTTGAGGAACTACCCATACATATGTTATGCAAATTTTTTTTAAAAAAAGAAATAAATATGTAGGATGAGAGCAATTCAAAAACAATACTGAGCTTATGAACTTGGGTAACTGGAAAGTGGTGTCCTTTACCCAAAGCGGGGAAACTAAGAATAAACAGGTGAATTTGAAGGAAAAGGTCAATGAAAGCTGTCTTGTCCAGAGGGTGAGCAGTGACCCGAGTTCCCGAGATCCAGCTGGTGGGCCGCGGTCTGCTGGGGAATGGCCCCTCCTGCCTCTTGCACTGTGAGATCTTTCCCCTGCCCATTCTTAGGCTGTTCTCCATTGCAGCCTTTCCCACGAGGTCTACATTGTAAACAGAAATTAAGCAAGCTGAAACTTGGGTCAAGAGCTGAGGGAAAACAGAAACGGGAGAGAATTAAAAACCTCTCTGACAGGCAAGAGTGGACAAGTTTGAATGCATTTTGCCTTCCTGGAGCTTGTTTACCAACAGGCCTATGGCTCTTAGTCTGGCTTCTATGTTTTGTTGAGTTTGTAATGTACCACTGGACCTCTTTGTGCCAGGAAAGAAAGCCTCACTTAAGAGCATGGCAGAGTGGGTGAGATTTTCCTTTTTGTTCCAATGGGAAACAGAAGTCAGGAATTGCTTCTGTAACACAAGGTTCCTGGAGAGACGCTTATAAAGACGACCGAGGGCAAGAACCCACGGAATATGATCGCTTGAGTTCCCCTTGGGGGACCAGCCCATCAGGAGAAGCACAGGATTCAGGTTCTGACCTCCATCCAAGAAAAATTGTTTCAGGAAACTGAACAAATCGGCGCGAGTAACTTAATCAGCAGGAAAACAAACATGACTACCTTGGCTCTTGAAGCCTGGGGAGCCGGGAGGCGGCTCTAGTGTCTGTGGCACTTCTCACCCCATTTGGCTGCTACAAGCACATGCAAATCAGGTTTTGTGGGAAAGTGGAGAGGGCCGAGCCACCATGTCCCAAGAGGTACACTGGAGGTTTTCTCATGAGGTCAAATGATGGGATTATAGAGAGTTTATAATGGAGGCTTTGAGATGGATGAAGCCAGACTTCTTACTTCTTGTGGTAAGGTAATTCTTTAAGCATTTATTGAGTGTTTACTGTGTACAAGGCGCCTTGCAAATCCTCCCCCTCCACATGCCCCACCTTAGGGACAAGAGTCAGGCATAAACTCAGCAGCTCCTGTTGTTGTGGCTTTTCTCATTTGCTTCTAGGCCGGGCACATGTGCCCAACCCCGCAGTACCCCTGCCCCAAGGCCAGGTCAGAAGGACGTGGTGGCCTTGTGCCTCCTTCCCTCTCCCAGTCTCTCCATCAGACTCAGGCTTCTCATGCTAACTCACAGCTCACCATAACCCCCAATTCTGCAACACAAGACCCATCATCTGTCACCTGCAGCAATCGTGGGCTCAGTTTCCTTACAGGGCAATGAGATAATTGATCTATGGAAGAAAGAGCCTGGAGAGGCAGTGAAATCCACCCCAGGGTCACAGAGCTAGCAGATCCCTGAGATGATGCTTAACAGGTCTTCCCGACCCCAAGTCTGGTGCCTTTGCAGAACTGTCTCTCCCCACCTTCCTCCACACAGAGGAAGCTCCCTTTGGCTAAAAAGGGAATACTGTACATCTCTGGCTTCTTTATTCCCCAGAATCCCAGTCTTCTGCATGTGCTTCCACATGGATATTTCATTTAATCAAATGTTAAATTAAAAAAATAGTCACATGCCTTTTTTTCCACTTTCAATACAAAGGTATTGAAATGTCTCAGTATTTTAGTTACTCAATTCTAAGATATTTAGATTGGTTTTCAATAATGATAAGTTTCATGCTTTGCCATGACTGAAAATTTTGTTGCCAGCTAGCTAACTTTCTGGCCATGATTTTCCATGATTTGCTAAGCGGGTCCTTAGAAAACATTTCAATATTGAGGCCATTCTCAAAGCCTTCCCAATGTGGTAGAACCAGTCAGATCTCATGCTCCACTGGCATAGTCCTTGACAACCTGGGTCATTTCTACACCATGATAAGGCATCAGAATAGGAATTTATGGAACTATCTTTGGTGTCCCTTTGATAATAAACATCAAAAAATAAAACAGGAAGATCTATTCACTTACCAAAAGTATTCACTGCTATGTGGAAGAGATCCAGGGCAAATCCTAGGTCAAGAATGGGTTCTCTATGGATAATGAGGTCTTCAAAATGCTCCCATTTGTAGATAGCATGATACTGATTGTCTTGAGGCATTGTACAGCCTTTTGGAAGTGATTTGTAATCACTCATGGGAGGTTGGCTTTTCAGTGCACATAAGAAAGACCAAGTGGATGAAAAATGTCTTTTGCTCAGATTTCAACATACATTTGGATGAACATCTTATGAAACTTGTTTAACAGTGTGTATATTTGAGACAAGAGACTACAGATGGGCAATAAACTTGTCCTGGAATTTTTTTTTTATTAAAGCTTTTTATTTACAATACATATGCATGGGTAATTTTTCAACATTGACCCTTGCAAAGCTTTCTGTTCCAGATTTTCCCCTTTTTCTCCCCACCCCCTCCCCTAGATGGCAGGTAGTCTAATACATGTTAAATATGTTAAAATATATGATAAAACCAATATGTGTATACATATCTATACAGTTATCTTACAGAACAAGAAAAATTGGATCTAGAAAGAAAAACAAAAAAACAACCTAAGAAGAAAAACAAAATGCAAGCAAACATCCACAGAAAGTGTTAAAATGCTATGTTGTGGTCCACAGATCCCACAGGTCTCTCCCTGGGTGTATATGACTATCTTCATCGCTGAACAATTGGAACTGGTTTGAAACATATCATTGTTGAAGAGAGCCATGTCCATCAGAATTGATCATCACATAGTATTGTTGTTGCCATGTATAATGACCTCCTGGTTCTGCTGATTTCACTCAGCATCAGTTCATACAAGTCTCTCCAGGCCTCTCTGAAATCGTCCTGCTGGTCGTTTCTCACAGAACAATAATATTCCATAACATTCATACACCATAATTTATTCAGCCATTCTCCAATTGATGGCCATCCATTCAGTTTCCAGTTTCTAGCCACTACAAAAAGGGCTGCCACAAACATTCTTGCACATGTGGGTCCCTTTCCTTTCTTTAAGATTTCTCTGGCATATAAGTCCAACAGAAACACTGCTAGGTCAAAGGGTATGCACAGTTTGATAACTTTTTGAGCATAGTTCCAAATTGCTCTCCAGAATGGTTGGATCCATTCACAGTTCCACCAACAATGTATCAGTGTCCCAGTTTTCCCACATCCCCTCCAATATTTGTTTCAATTTCTTCATCTGGAAATTGTCTGCTCATATCCTTTGATCATTTATCGATTGGAGAATGGCTTGGATTCTTATAAATTTGAGTTAATTTTCTATATATTTTAGAAATGAGGCCTTCATCAGAACTTTTGAATGTAAAAACGTTTTCCCAGTTTATTGTTTCCCTTCTAATCTTGTCTGCATTCATTTTGTTTGTACAAAAACTTTTTAACTTGATATAATCAAAATGATCTATTTTGTGATCAATAATGATCTCTAGTTCTTCTTTGGTCACAAATTCCATCCCCCTCCACAGATATGAGAGGTAAACTATCCTATATTCCTCTTATTTGTTTATAACATCATTCTTTATGTCTAGATCATGGATCCATTTCAACCTTATCTTGGTATATGGTGTTAGGTGTGGATCAATTCCTAGTATCTGCCATATTAGTTTCCAATTTTCCCAGCAGTTTTTGTCAAATAGTGAGTTTTTATCCCAAAAGCTGGGGTCTTTTTGGCCTGGAATTGAAGAAAAGAAAGAGAGTGGGTTGTGTTCCTCTTGGGAAATTACAGAATTTTGTTTTCTTTCTCATTTTTTGATCTCATTTTTCTTCTGCAGCATAATATTTGTGGAAATATGTATAGAAGAATTGCACATGTTTAATATATATTGGATTATTTGCCATCTAGGGGAGGGGGTGTGGGGAAGAAAGGGAGAAAAAAATTTTCAAACACAAGGTTTTGCAAGGGTAAACTCTGAAAACTATCTACGCATATGTTTTAAAAATAAAAAGCTTTATTTAAAAAAAGAAGATTGTAGAGTTCCTTCACAGACCTCAACCTTCCAGTAAAAGCAAGGACCTGTCTTTTCAATACTAATGCTTTACTATACTAATGTATAGCTGTATGGTACAGAGAAGTAGAATACTATTACCTCCCAAGATATAAAAATGTATTATCACACAGAGGACAATGGAAAGTCACAAGGTGAGTATGAGCAGACTGCGCCATAGAACCAATGAATTCTAAAGAAAGGGAATAAATTAATTGTATAACAGAATGGAAAAGATGGACTGGCCATATAGAGAGAGCAAAAGATGACAGGTGTGGGAGCCAGAATGCTTGCCTGGTACCTCAGACATAAGCAAGGAAGGCCTCAGTGAGTGGACTCTTTGTTAGGAACTTTTGGAGGAACACGGACAAGCATCTCACAGGATGGCCAGCATGGAAGGAACTCCCAAACCAATGAGATCACAGAACTATTTGAATATTTGTAGTCAGGCATACATTGTTTTGTTGTACTTTGCTTTAATGTGCTTCCTAGATATTGCTTTTTTATATATAAATTGAAAGTTTGTGGCCACCTTTCATCAAACAAAACTGTCAGTGCCATTTTTCCATCAATATGGGCTCATATTGTGTTTTCTCTGTCATATTTTGATAATTCTTGCACTATTTCAAACTTTTTAGTTATTATAACTGTTATGGTCACCTGTGATCAGTGATGTTTGATGTTATTATTATCACAAACTATACCCACATAAGATGGTGAACTTAATAAATGTTATGTGTTCTGACTACTCCGTGGATCAGTATTCCCTTTCTCTCCCTCTTCTTGGGCCTATTTCCTGAGAAACAACAGTAAAATGGGCCAATTAACCCTCCAAGGGCCACTAAATTTTAAAGTAAAAGGAAGAGTCAGTGAGCAAACTTCATTATTTAAGAAATTGTCACAAGTATCCCAACTTTCAACCAAACTCAGTTGCCCCTTGTCTGAAGCATACAATCTGTAGCTCTGCTACAGCTTTTTCTACCATCTTCTCTCTCTGGATCCACATCTGATAGAGAGTGCCTCTGCTCTTTCAACCTACAACTCTTTCAAACTGAGTCTTCAGGTGCTGGGTGCAGTTTCTTTCTGGGCAAATAACCAGATGCCAGAGCTAATGGACATTGGCAAAGCACCCTTGCAGGGTTCTGTCTCTCCCATGGGCTGCTGACTGAATGGAACCCGTGAGCTCTTGAGCTGCTTAGCCAGTGGCCCAGATGGAATAGTTTTATCTCCCTCTAGGTAAGTAGCTTCATTGCTAGATGCCTTGGCTGATGGGGGAGAAAATGAGAAATAATCCTCTCTCTTTCTCACCTCTCCAAGAGCTAGGTCTTTATCTGAATTCTGACTTTGTGTCTCAAACTTTCAGACTAGGTCTTTATCTGAATTCTGACTTTGTGTCTCAAACTTTCAGACTTAATGGACTAGCAGGGCTTAGTGATTTAAAGGGTAGAGCAGCTTTCAGCCTCATTAGTAATATGGCCTCTTTCAATTCAGTCATAGATGTGTTCATATTCTTTAAGGAATCAATGAGTGTTTAATACCTTATTAATACATTATCACCCAAATCATATGATGACCTAGGACAGTAGTAATCAAATCTTCTCTCCTTACAACTGGAAATATTATCATTTTTATCTTAGTTGGCAAGTAGGTAAATGACCATTCCATTTTGTCCTTTTTCTTTTTTTCCTTGTTTGATAGTAACTACATTACCTCTAGAGAAATGCTATAATTAAGAGACCATCAGTTTTTCTTATTACAACTAGGCTATAAAAATTTACTGCAGGCTTCAACTTGAACTCAAAGGGATATTGCAATAGAAAGGAGTCCCCCTGCCCCCTCCCACAAAGCATACAATCTGTAGGAACATTCATCAACATAAATCAACATAAATTTTTTAGTAGCTCATGCTTTTGAGAGAATCTAGCTTTGTGGAAAGTCACAAACATTTTGAGAAAAACCGGAAATAAACAGAAAAAAGATGGAGATATTCTTACTCTCCCCCCAAAAAACAATTTAGTTTGAGGACATTTCCAGTCTTTGTGCCTGATGAATCACCAAGAATGGTCGAGCAGAGACGGGGACCCCAGGAGGTCTCCTCATCCACGAACCTACCTTAGAAGTACATACCAACCATCTGAAGAATGTGGCCTCTTTTCTGCTCTTTCACAGATTCACAGCCCTTTTTTTATTTGAGAAAAAAAATGATCCTAGTAAGAAAGTCCCCCAAGGGGAGAGAAAGCATTTAGAGCTCTCAGTTCAGAGCCCTGTGAGGGATTGGAGAAGAGAGAGTAGGTATTTACCCTCTGGGCTACGACAGTCTAATTGGAGAGACTGGAGGTGGGAGAGACTAGAGAATTATGAATCAGCTCACAAGCAAGTACAAATTAGTGGAATTCCCAGCAAAGGAAATTAATGTTGAGTGAGCAGAGAGTACTTTGTCTGGCTCTCTACTTCACAATTTTTATAATTTTTTTTAAAAAGATAACATTTTTTTTGAATGTTCTAATTTTAGAGTTTAGGGTGCTTTTTAAAAAATGTTATTTCTATTGGGTGACAGTAGTTTGAATCACATTTCTTTCCAGACATATGCTTCTCTTATGAAATCA
Organism: Myrmecobius fasciatus; assembly: GCA_023553655.1. NCBI lineage: Eukaryota > Metazoa > Chordata > Mammalia > Dasyuromorphia > Myrmecobiidae > Myrmecobius > Myrmecobius fasciatus. The sequence goes on along the minus strand of JAJPUD010010969.1, from coordinate 42,848 downwards.
TTGAGCCATTGCAGTGGAAGGAAGGAAGGAAGGAAGGAAGGAAGGAAGGAAGGAAGGAAGGAAGGAAGGAAGGAAGGAAGGAAGGAAGGAAGGAAGGAAGGAAGCAAAGAGGGAAAGAAAGGAAAGGAAAGGAAAGGAAAGGAAAGGAAAGGAAAGGAAAGGAAAGGAGGGAGAAAGGGAGGGAGGGAGGGAGGGAGGGAGAGAGGGAAATCAAGAGAACCAGTCAGGGGAAGCAACTGCCAGTCAGGGGAAGCAACTGGGTGTCTGATTCCTACTCTGTCATCTCACAATTGTTGTTCAGGATGTCAAGGATATGAAAGTTGCAGAGGAATGCAGTTCTTGTGAGTGCTCTCTCTCTCTCTCACTCATGCAACATGAGCTTGCATCATATATACACACATGTGTGCATATATACATACATGAAATGTGCATACGCATACTTCAGCAAAAGAAATCTAAAGAGAAATAAAAGTAAAAGAACATTATTAAAAAGATAGCCAGAATTTAATAGAAAATGGGGAGAGAATTCACAAAAGGAAAACCTGTACGAAGTGCAATAAATGGAGCAAAAACTTCTAGTTCTGAAAAAATAGCCAAATAGGTGAAAACAACTAAACAAAAGAAAATACTGAAATAAAATGAAAAAAATACTGTGTATTAAGAGAAATCTATTGAGTAATCCCAGACACATCTCCCCTCTCCTACCCCAATCTATCTCTGCAGTAGATGTAAGTTAGAACCTTAGGATGAAAAACATAATTTGGCCACAGAACCTACAAAAATGTCTGAAAAAAATTAAAAATTAAATAAGAATTGAGAATGCTCTAGAGGGAAATTGCAGAAAGAATAAGTAGCTTAGAATGAAGTATTTGGAAATAATTTACCAAATCAGAAAAGAACAATCAGAATTCAAGGTGTCATTGGAGAATAAGAACTATTAGTATAAAATGAAAAGATTTTTAAAAAAGAAAAGAAAACAAAGTATCTACTATGAAAAACAACTGATAGATTATGGGAGCTATAATCTAAAAATCTTTCCACTCTTTAAAAATCGTAACTAAACTGAAAAGAAAATCTAGATGCCATATTTTTAAATCATTTTTTCTTTTTTTGATGTTTTTTATTTTCAAAATTCATGCAAAGATAGTTTTCTACATTCATCCTTGTACAACCTTCTGTTTCACATTTTTCTCCCTCCATTTCCCCTTATCCCTAGCAATCCAAAATGATAAACATGCAATTCTTCTATACATATTTCCACATTTATCATACTGCACAAAAATAATCAGATCAAAAAAGGAAAAAAAATTGGGAAAGAAAAAAAAAGCAAGCAAACAACAAAAAGATGAAAATACTATGTTGGGATTCACATTCAGCCCTCATAGTCTCTCTCTGGATGCAGATGGCTCTCTCCCTCTCAAGTCTATTGGAATTGGCCTGAATTACCTCATTGTTGAAAAAAGCCACACCCATCAGAACTGATTATCGAAAAATCTTGTTGCTGTGTACCATGTTCTTTTAGTTTTATTCACTTCACTTAGCATCTCTCCCTGTCTTTCTGAAATCATTGTGCTGATAGCTTTTTTTTTTAATTAAAGCTTTTTATTTGCAAAACATATGTATGGGTAATTCTTCAACATTAACCCTTACAAAGCTTCCTGTTACAAATTTTTCCCCCCTAGTTCCCTCCCCTCCCCTAAATGGCAGGAAGTCCACTATATGTTAATTATATTAAAATACTTGACAAGTTGATTTTATATATATATATATACATACATATTTCCACACGTGTGTGTGTGTGTGTGTATACCACAACTTACTCAGCCATTCCCCAACTAATGGACATCCACTCAGTTTCCTTGCCACTATTAAAAGGGCTGCCACAACAAATATTTTTGCCCATGTAAGGCCTTTTCCCATTTTTATGATCTCTTTGGGATACAAACCTAGTAGATCTGGATCATAGTTTGATAGCCCTTTGGCATAGCTCCAAGTTGCTCTCCAGAATGGTAATCAGTTCACAATTCCATCAACAATGTATCAGTGTCCCAGTTTTCCCACATCCCCTCCAACATTTATCATTATCTTTTTCTGTCATCTTAGCCAATCTGAGAAGTGTATAGTGGTACCTCAGAGTTGTCTTAATTTGCATTTCTCTAATCAATAGTGATTTAGAGCATTTTTTTCATATGACTAGAAATGGCTTTAATTTGAAATCATTTTTAAAGGATATTCGAACAAGAGAACAAAATGAAAATAGAAAAATTCTCTCATCAATTTCTGAGAGAAAATCCCCAAACTAAAACATCCAGAAATGTCATAGCCAGATTTCAGTTTCCAAGTCAGAGAAAAAATACAGCAAACAGCCATATAAAAAGATATCAAAGAACCAGAGTCAGAATCACATAATACTTGGCAGCATCTCGTGTGAAGGAAAGAAAATCCCAATACGTGATTCCAAAAGGCAAAAGATAAACTTAATCTGAATACCAGGTATGATCTTATGGGGAGGAAATGAATCTTTTAAACCAAAGACCTGCAATCATTTCTAATAAAAAGCTAAAGCTGAGTAGAAATTTCAGAATACAAACACAGGAGTCAAGAGAAACAAGGTAATTGCATTTGATCGATTGGAAGGAACTGGATGATGATGAAGTTCTTAATTACAATATGGGGAGATGTGTTCCTCCAGAATGCAACTGTCAAGGATCACAGAGGAAATTAATAATAGTTATGCAAATACTATTGGTGGAAAAGTGAATTGTTTAATCATCCTGGAAAGCAATTCTTCCAGTGTGATCGTCTGCCACCTCCCAGGCTATCCTGACTTTTGTCATGTCTCTGAGAGAGATGACTTTGCCTCCCTTCAGTCTAATTCACACACAAGTCAAGACATCACCTTATGATGTCATCAGTCCTCTTCAATAGCAGAGGGCAAGCAGCAAAAACCGGGTGTGCTGGGCTCCCACTGTACTCCAAATGGCCCCACTGACCCACCTGCTGAGGTGGCAACAGGCACCCTGGACTTTGAGAGGATGTTTTTGTACAAATTGTTTTTACTGAAGAATATTTGTGAATGAATGGCATTTCTAAACGCTCCTTTAGTCTGCCCGGTACTGTCTAGCACACTGTGAGGGGGCTTATGAATGACTAAATTAGGATCCCCAGCCCCTTAGAGGTAGCCCAGAAATCTGAGGGGAGAAGTTAGCCAGCCTCCACAAGACCTCATCTCTCTCAGAGTGGGAGAGTGAGCCAGAGAGTGGTTCTCCACATGCAGTGACCATTCTGTGAGACTGAAGAATAGGCAGGGTGGGCACGTCTTGGCAAAGATGGACTAGTAGTGCATTCACACACATGACTGATGATTTATTTTAACTAGGCTTATTTGTTCTAATGGAGGCTTTTGGGGGTGGGGAGGGAGGAGGAGATGTGTAGGGAAGATTGGGGTAGTCTTACTCATTATACAAAAAGGGAGGAAAAGAAAAAAGCACCAATGAAACATTTTTAAAAATACACAAGAGAACAAAAGAAGGTTCAGCAGAGATTAAGTAATGATGAAAATACATGTCGAATTTAGTATATACTTAAAAAAAAAGCTGAGTAGAGTTTCACTGTCATGGAGAATCTTTTACTATTCTTTATGTAAAACATTATGAACTTGACAAATGTCAACAAATATTTTACATTTGTTGACATTTGTCAAGTTCATAATAATATTTTTAAAACCTAACACATCAACTATTTCTGACTGTATATTCCACACCCACATATCTCCTACTTTTGCAAATTGAGGAGGGAAGTTCATTTGTTAACTCTTCTCCTGGGCCAAGTTCTTTTTCAGTTTTCTTTTCCTTCCATTTACATTTCTATAATCATTGTGTATATTATTTTCCTTGTTATGAATACTTCATTAATTGAAGATGCATCACCTCATCTAAATTTCCATGCTTCTCTGAATTTTTTGTGTTGTTCTTTATGGAATATTCCATTATATTCATGCATTAAAAATTTTTAGCTATTCAATTTATGGGTTTTTACTTTGTTTCCAGTCTTTTACTACCACATGAAGCACTGCCAGGTATATTTTGGTGTGCATGAGACCATTCTGTTTTTGACCTCCTTAAATTATGTGCCTCATCATTTTCCCTCTTAAACCATCCTCCCAATCCCCTAGACTTAAAACCTAAGTATAACCCTTAACTGCTCACTTTCTCTCATTCCTCTACCCAATCTGTTGTCAAGGCTTGTCAATTTTACCTATTTAACAACTCTAGAAAAGTCTTCTTCTTTCCTTTGATACTGCCATGACCTCATCACTTCATCCCTCAACTATTGCAAAAGCCTCCTGGTTGTTTTTCCTGCCATAAGTTTCTTCTCCCTCCAGTCCATTCTCCTCTCACCTGTAAGAGTGATCCTATTTGTGTGAGCAAGTCTGACCACATCTATTCCACATTCCAGTGTCTCTTTGTCACTTTCAGCAGCAAATATAAAATCATCTCTTTGGTCCTTCATCACCTGTTCTCTGCTTCCTGTATTCTTACACTTTATATTGTGCCCCAACTCCATGTTCTCTGTGATTCAATAACTTTGGCTATTGCTATACATTGAATAAGACACTCCATCTCCCAATCCAATGCATTTTACTGACTATCCCAAATGCCTAGAATGCCTTCCTTCTCATCTCTGCTTCCTACCATGTATATGTTTGTGTGTATGTGTTTATCTATGTGTATATGTATGTATATCTGTGTATGTATATATACATATACAATTTTTTTGTACATAGTTGTTTGCATCTTGTCTCCCCCACTAGAGTATGAGCTTCTTGAGAGCAAGAATTATCTTTTACCTTTCTTTGTATCCCCAGTGCTTAGCACAGCACCTAGCACATAAATGTATGTTGTTTGACCTTTCAATGAGATCTTTGGGTCAAATGTCCCAAACATTTTAATCATTTTTAGCATAATTACACATTTTCATCCAAAATGATCGGACCAATTCACCCTCTTTCCAATAGTATACTGTTGTATCTATTTTTTATAGCTCCTCCAATATAGACTTTTTTTATCTTTTGTTATCTTAGCCAGTTTGCATAGTATGAGGTGAAATCACAGAGTTCTTTTGATTAGTTTTTCTCTTATTAGTAGTAAATTGGAGTCATTTTTCATATGGTTGTTAATAGTTCACTATTCTTTTGAGAATTATTTGTTCATAATATTCGACCACATATTGTAGAATGACTGTTGGACTTAACTGTTTGTTTTAATTGCCTCTGTCTCTTGGATATTAGACACTAATAGAAATTTTTGATGCAGAAATTCCCTTACCCTAATCAGTATTTTCCCTTATCCTCATTGTACTAGTTTTGCTTGTGCAAATCCCTTTCAGTTTCTTGTAATCAAACTATTTTACCTTTTGTGATCAATTCTACCTCTTTACTAGTCAAAAGTAATAGGATTAGGAAGGATTCTGGGAAGATGGCAGAGCAAGTTTTTAAATTTCAAGCTTTCCCAATTTCCCCCACAAGTAGAACAAATTTGAACCTTAGGCCTAGTGAAAAATCAAGAAGACTTGGAGTAGAATTGGAGTCCTCCTGATACAACCCAAGAAGATCTGAAGAAAGACTGGAAGCTGGGATTAACCCATGAGAACTGCAGATACCTTTGGGCTAGCTCCTGAGAAACATCTAGTAGAGAACCCCCAGGCAAGCTGTGTGTGGCTGGAGCCTCAGCCCCAATCACAGAAACTTTCACCTCCTGACTGGTTGGGAAATCCTTGGGTCTGAGTCCAGGAAAAGAGAACGAACCTTGTCTGATTAGGAACACCAGGCCCAGCTGTGCAGCTGGACATGGCCCTGGGAGAGCAGGAACCAGTACCATGAGTGCAGAGACAACAGGGCAAGGATGCTGTGGCTGTGGGCACTTATTGGAGGGGAGAGCACTCGGTTTGGAGTTCCTGCTCAGAAGGGATAACTGAAGTAAAGCCAGAGACACCATTTCCCCCACCCTAGGATCAGAGATGCTTACACTAATATCTCTTATTTAAAAAAAAAAAATTGTCCCAGAGTGATAGAACATGAGGGGAAACTAAAAGTAGAAAAAAATCCACCGATCACCACCTCAACAAGATCTTTTGTGGAAAACACATAGGAATATTATTGCCAAATTTTGAAACCCCCAGATCAAAGAGAAAATTTTGCAAGAAACAAGAAAAAAATTCAAATATGCTGGAGCTACAATTAGAATTATACAGGACTTGTCAGCAACCAAAATAAAAGACTGCAGGTCCTGGAATCATATCTACTGACAATCAGAAGAACTAAGTCTGCAACCAAAAATATAATATCCAGCAAAATTCTGATATTGAACCAAAAAAAATAGGCATTCAATGAACTTGCAGATTTTCAGGACTTTCTATCAACTAAACCTGAACTTAATATAAAGGAGCCAGTATCAAAGATCAATTTCAAGGAACTCAACATGGACAAATTGTTTTTTTTAAACATGAGGAATTTATAGCATATGTTTAAGAATGACCTCAACATATGACAGCTTGAAAGAAAGATTGGGGCAGAGTTAAGGTAAAAATAATGATTTTTGTCATACAAATGAAGTAAAAAGGAAGAACAGACATAGAGACAGTAGGGGGAGAGGAGGGTTCACAGTTCTGAAAACTTACACCAGGAATGAGTTAAATAAGCAACACTACATATATACCATTAAAGAGATTGCACCCTTCAAAATCCATAAATAAGTAAGGGGGTAGGGATGGGTGGATAGGGAAGCAGAGGGTGAAGGAAGAAGACAAGGGAAGGACCCATGGGTGGAGGGAAGTTAAGTAATAGCAAGGCAAGTTAGGAACAGAATTAAAGCAAAGGGTCAGCAGAGATAGGAAAGATAAGTATGTTTTTAGGTGGAGAAGGAGAGGGATGTCTTCTTAACTATAGCCTGCTTGGAGGTGTTGGGGGAGATGAAAAAGGGGAAAAAAGAATAAAGTAAAAAAGGTGCACAGCAGAAAACAAAAGAACAATTTACAAGGCAGTGAAGAAAAGATGGACACTCATACAATTTCTCCTAATAACACACTTTCTTGTATTCGTTGTTATATATTTTGAATCTTCCCTGTTCTGCTGGGCACATGACAATGTTCTCTTTTGTTTTGTGTTCCTTTTCTGTTTTTCTTTTTTCTTATTCTATTTCTTTAAATAAAATAAATTTTGGGGGAAAAAAAGTAATAGGATTTCTGAGTTGGAAGGAACCTCAAAGATCATACCCATTCCTGAACAAGAATTTTGTCTATAGTGCAGCTGATAGTGTTTTCAAACACTATCAACATCTTTTTAAAGACATCAAGTGAGAGGGAGCCCTCTAGTTCCCAAGGTAACTCATGCCAACAAGTGATTTCTATGACATGCCCAAATTTACCTCTTTACAGCTTCCACCCTTTGTTCCTTGTTCTGCTTTCTGAGGCTAAGAAAAACAAGTCTAAATCCCTCTTCCATGTTACAACCCTGTAAATACTTGAAGGTAGCTATCATATCCCCCCAAGTCTTCCCTCCTCTAGGGTAAAAAGTCCTTACTTCCTCCAACCGGTCCTGATGGGCTATGATCTGAAGAGTCTTCACCCTCCTGCTCACCCTCATCTTAACACTCTCCAGCTTATCTGTCAGCCTTACCAGAATGGTGACATTAGAAGAGGACACAGTACTCCAGATGTAATCTGACCAAGGCACAGTACAACCACACAATCCCTACTTATTCCTGGACCTTTTTTGGTTCAGCCTAAATTTACATTATTGGGCAGCTCATCTTTGTGAATTCTCTTCTAGCCTCAAACACTTACTAGCAGGGTGATCCTGAGCAAGTCACTTAACCCTGTTTACCTCAGTTTCCCCATCTGTAAAATGAACTGGAGAAGGAAAAGGCAAATTTCTTCAGTATCTTTGCCAAGAAAACCCCACATGAGGTCAGGGACAGCAGGACACAACTGAAACACTTGAACAACAGCAATAAAAACAACAAAAGTTTGTATCAGACTTCTTCCCTATTGACCCATATTGAGCTTGAAGTATAAAGGTCCCTAACACCCCCCCACACACACACACATACACACATTTTTAAGGGACAAATTGCTGTCTAACCATGATGTTCCTATTTTTTAATTGGGCCATTTTTCAAACCCAATCATAAACATTTCTCCCTTTTACATTTCACCTTATTAAATTCATCCCAACATTTGGGCTTTTCAAGAACCAATTCTGAATTGTATTATTGTCTTAGGCCACATCTTTCTGTCTTTTTTGACAAGGAACAAAAAAAAATTTTTCACTTTATTACTAAATTCTCTCTGAATTATAACTAAAATAGTTCATTCATCTACCAGTTTGATAACCTAGTCAAAAAAGAAAATGAGAATAATCTACAACAATACATTCTTAGTGAAGCCATTCTGACGCTTTGTAATCAGTTTCTCTTTCTAAATGTTTACCAACCATCTCTCTAATGATCCATTTTCGAATTTCCCCAAGAATCATAGGCAAGCACATATGCCTATAGTTTGAAAACTATTCTCTTCCCCTTTTTGGAAATCAGGACATTTACTCCTTTTCAGTCTTGGGCTACCTCTCCCATCTTCCACAGGTTTCATATATTACTAACAATGGCTTTGTAATCACATCTGCCTGCTTTTTGCACCCAAGATGTGGTTCTTATGGGCCAAGTGATTTGAATTCTTCAAAAGCAACTAGGCACTCTCTTCTTAAAAAATTCAAGTTTATATTATTTTCATTTCTAAATGAAATTTAGAAATTTCTCCTCGTCCATTGAGAAAACAAGAAAAATAAAACTTGTTACAAAGATATATAGCAAAATAAATTCCTGTTTAACTATGTCAAAAAGAAAAGAAAAAATAAACTTCAGCCTGTACTTTGAGTCAATCAGCTTTCTGTCTGGAGGTAGATAATATTGTGAATCTGGTTGGTCATTTTTTTAATCAGAATTTCTAAGACTTTCAAAATTGTCTTATGATATTGTTGTTATTGTAGGAATTGTTCTCCTGGTTCTACTCATTTCAATTTATATAAGTTCATATAAGTCTTTCAAAATTTCTCTGAAACCTTTCCCTTCATTATTTCATACCACACAATAATGCTCCATCATGCTCATAAACTATAATTAGTTCATGATCAGTACTATAGTTGGACTATTACTATACTTGGGTATCAACTCCTTATTACCAATTTCTGTCCTGCCATCATTAGTGCAGAAATTATTCTCTGTGCGAAGAAACCACATCAGTTATTTCTTCCACCATCTCTCTTCCAAGAGAGCCTAATGCCCCACTTTTTTTGTCCTTAGCTTCCTTCACCAGGCTCTGCTCATTATGAACTTTATTGCTTCGACACTTTTTTTTAAATAGGGCCATGCTACAGTATTAGTCATCTTCATACAGTCTTGCTTCCATCATCTATATGTTCTTTTAAAAATCTAGGTTGGTTAATGAATTCTCCATGCTTTCTCTTCAGTCACTTCAGGGAAAAAAATATTTTTTTTCCTTCCTTGTAGGAACTGCTACTCTCCAGGTCTTCAGAATTTCATTCTTAAATTTCTCCTTCCTGGTCTTACTTACCTGTAGAATTTAAGGCCACGGAATACTACACATCCCTCTTCTGAACCCTTTGATACCTACCATCCTTTATAGTAAATCTTTCTCAACCACTTTTATTTCTTGTGCTTTCCTCCTCTAAATTATTTTCTTTTTATACTGTATGTACTTGCTTTGCATACATCTATTTGACTTTTGGCTGTCCCATTGGATTGTAAATTCCTTGAGGACAGAGGCTAACTTTTGCCCTTTTTTGTATCCCAGAACTTGGCACAATGGCTGAGCATATAGACACCATAAATGTTTATTGCTTGACTGATTAACCACTTTACCCAAATCTAGATTGCATATGAGACTTTATCTAGCTTCCTCTATCACAAATTCTGAGAGAGTGTGGTCTTTCCACCCCAACCATTAATTACTGTTCTTTGGCTCTGACTATTTTGCCAGTTCTAAATCCACTTAATTTTACTGCTGTCTAGCCCACGTCTCTCCATCTTTGCCACAAGAATAACAATGAGATGTTTAGCCAAATGTCTGGACAAAGCCTAGGTAAACTATGTCTTTTTTGTTGCACGTGATATATTTTTTTCCCAATTACATGTAAAGATAGTTTTCATCATTTTTTTAAAGATTTTGAGTTCCAAATTTTTCTCTCTTTCTCCCTTTCCTCTCCTCTCCCCAAGACAGCAAGCAGTCTAATATAGATTATGCATGTACAATCATGTTAAATATATTTCCACATTAGTCATGTTGTGAAAGAAGAATCAGAACAAAGAGGGGAGAAACCATGAGAAAGGAAAAAAAGTGAAAATAATATACTTTGATCTGCATTCAGATTCCATAATTCTTTCTCTGGATGTGGATAGCATTTTCCATCCTGAGTCTTTTGAAATTGTCTTGGGTCATTGCTGAGAACTAAGTCTATCCAAGTTGATCATTACACAATGTTACTGTTACTGTATACAATGTTCTTCCAGCTTTGCTCACTTAGCATCAGTTCATGTAACCCCTTTTCAGGTTTTTCTGAAATCTGCCTACTCATCATTTCTTATATGTCATGATATTCATATAGCAAGGCAAGTTCAGCCATTCCATAATTGATGGGCATCCCCATATTTCCATTTCTTTGTCATCACAAAAAGAGCTGCTATAAATAATCTCTCCTTTGTTATAATAATTTCCCCTTTGTTATAATCTCTTTGGGATACGGACTTAGTAGTGATATTGCTGGGTCAAAGGGTATGCCCAGTGTTATAACATTTTGGGCATAGTTCTAAATTGTACTCCAGAATGGTTGGATCACTTCACAACTCCACCAACAGTAAATTAGTGTCCCAGTTTTCCCACATCTTCTCCAACATTTATCATTTTCCTTTTCTGTAATATTAGCCACAGTTAAACTATATCTACTATAATCCCCTAATCTGTCATTTTAGTAACCCTGTCAAAAGGAAATAAAATGAGTCTGTTAGGACCTGTTTTTTATAAAGTCATGCTGTCTGTAGCTTCCTTTTTCCATATACTTGTGAACTGTGTCTTTAATCTAGTATCCTAGATTTTTGCCAAAATTAGATGTCCTATAATTTGCGGATTCCCCTTCTCTCTCTCTCTCTCTCTCTCTCTCTCTCTCTCTCTCTCTCTCTCTGAAAATTGAGACTTTTACCCTTCTCCTGAAATACTTCTTCCATTCTCCACCAAGACAGGGGCTTAAAATCACATCTGTTCCTTCTTTCAGGATCCTAGGGTATCATTCATGTGGGCCCTGTAGGTGCTGCTCTCTTAGTGCCTCCTTACAAAATATGTGATACTGAAAGCTTAGTGTGTGGCAACTGAAAGCCCCAAGTCTGGGGACATTTACATCTACATGGACCCAAAGAAGGGAAGGAAGATGCAGGGCCACAAAGCTAATTAAATCCAGAGCTAGAAAGTGATGGAATGGAATATCCATTAGCACTGTGGTCCAAGGACCTGGGTTCAAGTCCCAGCTCTTCTATGTACTGTTCGTCAGTGACCTTAGGCAAATTATTACTGAGGACTAAACAAGGGCTTGCTGGGGGTGGGGGGGAGAGGGAAGAGAAGGTAAAAAATAAAAGGGATTCCTTCTCTTTTCATGACCTGTAGAAAATTGTCCAAAAATACCAGATATTTGTGAAATTCTGAGCCCCTGTGATGGCATTTCCCTTGTATATCTGTATCTGTTTCACTGATTTTTATTTCATTCCTATCTGAATCGTCTTAGTAGCCTTAGGAGCTTGTAACATCAGGAATATCTGGATAGATCAGTTGGTGGATCTATGTTTTATCTGATTGTTATTTTTAGCCTAGTTTCTGGTATGGTCATGTGGAGGCTTGCATAAAGAATTGTCTCAGACAGAATGTTGTCTGATCTGACTATTGAATTAATATTCCAAAGATCTATCTCCAATATCACCATTAATGCCTTTGTAACTTTGGATAAATTACTTCACTCCTCTATATAACTTACTCCTATTTTCAAATAGGAAGACTTTTTTCCTTTTGGCTTTCCCCTGCTTCATAAGGATGCTATTATAGAATCTGGAGGGTCCATCTAAACCAGTCCTCCACATATGGCATTTGAAGCCCTTCACAGTCTGGCTCCGAGCTCTCCTACCAGTCTGATTGCACCTCATTCCCCCTAACTTCCTCAGAATTCCAGCCTAATTAGTCTGCTTGAGGTTCCTGTGCACAACATTACATCTCCTGGCTTAGCCCAGGCCATCCACCAGTCTTGGAGCACATCTCTCCCTCCATCTCCCTCCACTGCACTTCTGCCCTCTGGAATCCTTAACTCCCTTCAAGGCTCAGCTCAAGAGTCACCTTAAAGAGGCCTTCCCCATCCTCCACCCAGTTGTTGGATGACTTTCTGGAATCACGTTATATATATGATATTTATCTATGGATTTTTCCTTTCTGCCTCCTCAGTCCTCCACCTTCACAAAGGCTGGCTAAATTCCCTCCTTTTTGTTTGTTGCAACAGAGGCCCATATAAATTAAATGAGATGCCCAACATCATACAGCTAGTTAATGGAGGAACTGAACTAGAAAGGGTGCAATTTTTTTTTTTGGTGGTGTAAAGTTTTATTGACAACTTTAGGTGATTTGGATATTAATGAACAATTGGTGTTTCCCCCCCCCAAAAAAAAAAACTATAAAAATAAGACCTCAAAATCCTGCTCCCAGCCTTCTTCCATATCCATGTCGTCCTCTGCTCTCAATTCTAATCTACTCTAATCTACATTTATGTTTTTTTTAATTAATTAATTAATTTTTTTATTTGCAAAACATATGTATGGGTAATTCTTCAACATTAACCCTTACAAAGCTTTCTGTTACAAATTTTTCCCCCCTACTCCCCACCCCTCCCCTAGATGGCAGGAAATCCACTACATGTTAATTATATTAAAATACTTGACAAATCGAATATATGTATATATATTTCCACACTTATCATTGTTGTACAAGAAAAATCGTATCTATAAGAAAGAAATATCAAATAAAGGAAACAATGCAAGAAAACATCAATCGAGAGCATGAAAATGTTGTGGTCCACATTTCATATCCCTCTCTCTGGGTGTATATGGCTTTCTTCACTGAATAATTGGAAGTGGTTTGAAACATCTCACTGTTGCAGAGAGCCATGTCCATCAGAATTGATCGTCATATAGTATTGTTGTTGCTGTGTACATTGATCTCCTGGTTCTGCTCATTTCACTCAGCATCAGTTCATGCAAGTCTCTCCAGGCCTCTCTGAAGTCGTCCTGCTGGTCGTTTCTCACAGAACAATAATATTCCATAACATTCATATACCATAATTTATTCAGCCATTCTCCAATTGATGGGCATCCTTTCAATTTCCAGTTTCTTGCCACTACAAAAAGGACTGCCACAAACATTTTTGCACATGTGGGGCCCTTTCCTTAAGGGTGCAAAATTTAATCTGCTAGTTCTGTTCATGTTACTCTGTGGTCTTGAACAAATCACCATCTTAAGCCTCAGAGTTCAAGGGATCAGGCTACATGATAGTCCCTTCCAACTGTTATCCCCTGGCTAGAATCTAGGTTTCCAGGTTCCCAATTGGATATCTTCTCCATTATGACTAGCTATAGTGATGCACTTTTATTGGGAGTCAAAAGACTTATTTTCCTAGTAGGCAAATAAAGCATCCTTCTATCTTTTGACCCCTCATTGTGACAAGAGGCAGTCAGGTAGGTAAAGTGCTGAGCAGGTCAGCAGGTAAGCCCAGTGCCACCAGTTTGGAGAGTTACCAAACACCTAGGATTTTTTTTTTCTTTTTCTTTTTTTTTTTTTGTCAAAGTGATGTCATGTCAGTTAAGACAGTATGTGCCTCTTTCCTTCTGTTTGTAAATACAGAGAAAGTTCCTCTGTTATTATTGTTGGTGATTTCTTTGTTGTTCTCATTCAGTGCATTTTCTCTGAGGTTGCCACCATTACAGAGCTTTGAAGAATATTCTTAAAGTTGTTATCAGCCAGGTTGTTAGTCAATCAATAAAAATTTATTTAGCATCTATTATGTGCCAGAGAATGTGCTATTTACTAGGGATGAAAAGAAAAAAAAAAAAAAGCAAAAACAGTCCCTTCCTTCTAGGACCTTTCATCTTAATGGAGGAGGCAACAAGCAAACAATAAGTACAAACTATATAAAGGAAAAACAGAAAGTGAATAAGAGAGGGAAGGCACTTGAATTTAGAAAGGGTTGGGAAGAGCTTCCTGGAGAAGATGGGATTTTATTTGGGACCTGGGACCTGAAGGAAGCCAAAGAATAAAGAAAGCAGACATAAGGAAGGAGAACATTCTAAAGCTGAGGGTCAGTGAGAGAAAATTCCCGGAGTTCAAAGATGGAAATGTCTTGTTCATGGAACAGCAGAGACCTGGATTGAAAAGTATTTGGTAGTAAGTAAATTGTAAGAAAATTGGAAAGGTGGAAGTTTGAAAGCCAAACAAAGAATTCTTTTTTTTTTATTTGCTCCTAGAGGTGATTGGAAACCACTGGAGGTTATTGACTATGTCTGGCAGGGGGAGAGGCTGAAGATGGGGGGAAGGCAAGGTTTGACCTGTTTGGAACTGAGCTTTAGGGAAAATCACTTTAGTGATTGAACAGAAGATGGATTGGAGTAGGGAGAGAATGGAAGCATGCAGGCTCCAGGTATCAGGTGATGGCAGTGTCAGAAGAGAGAAGGAGGCGTATTTGAGAGATGGTACAGAGATCTAGGCAGACATTGGCAACAGATTGTGCAGGAGTTGGCAGGAGGGGGCAGTAAGAGCTAGTGAAGAATCAAAGATTACACTTAGGTTGCAAGACTGTGGGACAAGGAGGATGGTGATGTCCTCTATAGTAATAGGAACAGGGAAAAGAGGATTTAGGGGGAAAGATAATTACCTTAGTTTTGAACATGTTGAATTTAAGATGTGTACTGGAATTGCAGTTCAAGGTTCTCAAAGGCAGTGGAAAATATGAAATTGGAGGTCAACAGGGTGGGTTGGTGCTGTACAGGTAGATTTGAGGATTCTTAGCAGCATAATTAAAACCATGGAAGCCAGATGAGATCACCAAGTGAGGTGGGAAGAGAACTAGGAGAAAAAATGGTTTCTAAAAAACAGTATCCAGGAAGAGAGAATAATCAGCAGTGTCAAAGGCTACAGAGAAGTCAAGGAGAATGAGGATTGAGTAAATACCAATGGATTTGGCAAATAAGATAACTTTGGAGAGAGCAGTTTCAGTGGAGTAATGAGGTTGGAAGCCAGATTATAAGGAGTTAAGAAGAGAATGAGAAGAGAGAAAGTGAAGGCTACCCATTATAGCTTTTGGGGAAGTTTATTTACAAAGAGCCAAAAGATATAGGATAGTACTTAAGGAGATAGTTTAATGGAGCCACAGAAGCCCTGTCTAGGGCCCACTATATTCTCCATGGCCACTGTTCTGCCCACTTTCCTGACAAGTTGCGTTGGATTTGAAGAAAAAAAACTGCCGATGTTTCTAGTGTATAGAGTGGACTCTGTGACAGCTTCTAATATTAGTTTTAAGTCTTATTAGGACCTGGTCTCTCAGAGCTAGTGTTGATTTCCCCTCACCTCCCTTTCTTATGTCAAAATTCTTGTTGTTGTTCTTGCCTGACTTCTTAATATTTCTCAGTTCAGTTGTTTTCAATCTGGAAATTCTTCAGCTGGAAAAAACTTTGAGAAGTTATGTCATTCTTTCCACTGTGTCTAGGCCAAGTGGAAGCCAGCCCAACATAGAGGAATGGAGTTTCATTCATAAGACAAATAAAACCCAGGATTCTACTTAGAGCTGGAGCTGACTTTAAAAACCATCTAGCCCAAACCCTTCCTACCTCTCCCCCCCCTTTGCAAATGAGAAATCAAGATATTAAGTAGCTATTATACTGAGGTAGCTCACAGGGTGCAATATTTAGAGTACTGGATTTGCAGATAAGATCTGAATTAAAATTCTGCTTAGATATGTACTGGCTGAGTAATCCTGAGCAAGTCATTTATCATCTCCTAGCCTCAGTTTCCTCATCTGTAAAATGGCCATAATAATAGCATCTACTTTGAAGAATTGTTGTGATGATCAACTGAGGTCATATATAAAAGTGCTTTATAAACTGTAAAGCATTATGCAAATTTTGGCTATCATTATTGTTATTAATCTGAATTCCAACCCAACTCTAAACCCAGGGCTTTTCTGTTATATCATGCTACTCTGAGGGACTGGGATGTTGCTGAAGGCCAGCTCCTTGTTTCCCAATTTGAGTTCCAGATGGCCCTCTTTTCCTATTCTAATAGAATGTAAACCCCTCGAGGGCCAGAAATCTTTCACTTTTGCCTTTCTTATCCTCAGCACCTAGCACAGTACTTGGCACAGAGTGGGTGTTTAATAAATGATTAATTGATTGAGGAGTGATTTCACATTGTCTAAAACTTCATTGAGAACCTTGATTTCCAATACTCTTCTGTCCTCAATAGGTATCATTTTGATCCTTCAGTAATTCTTAACTTTCACTAAGATCTTCTGACTCAGTAGTTCCTGCATAGGCTCATAGATTTGGAGCAAAAAGGGAGATTTCCTCACCCCATCCTACCCTCTCATTTAGGAATGAAGAAACTAAAAATCATTCCCACTGTATTATTTCATTCCTTTTATTCCAACTATAGCAAAAATATTATTTCTTCTTGTCTTGCCCTTTGAGAAGGAAAATATACCTATTCACCTTCTTCTAAATAACTACTCTTGAGATATTTAAAGACTTTCATATCTTGTTTCTTAAGACTAAATCCCGATTCCTTTACTTCAAAGGTAATAGTGAAATTAAAGTTGGTGTGTCATGATGTCAGAATATCAATAATCTTCATCATCATCACTATTGTTTTATTAGTAGTCATGACTAGCATTTAGATTGCATTTTAAGATTTGCAAAATGCTTTGCAGATATTATCTCACTTTGATCCTTACAACAACCTTGGGATATAGATGCTCTTACTATCACCATTTTACAGATAAGAAAACTGAGGCAGATAGATGTTAAGTGACTTGCCCAGAGTCACACAATTAGTAGGTACCTGAGGCTAGATTTGAATTCAGGTTTTCCTGATTCTGTACCACATCTGAAAAAAAAATACTATGAGGGATTAGTTATCCAAAAGTTTTCAAGTATCTAGCTGTTCAGTGCCATGTAACTAATATGTTAAGACATTTTTCTGAATTTTTGTCATCTACAAAAACACTTATTACCCTTAAATTGGAACCATTAGAAAAAGAAATTTGTTTTATTGCACACACACACACACACACACACACACACCTTTCCAGCTTTCTTAGTGCCAAAAGATAAGCAAGAAAAGTATGTGTAGCTTTCCATAATGGGCACAGGAAGCAACAGATGAAGACAGGAAAAAAATAGAACAAAAATCTGTTGTTTTCCAAATTTCCTTACAAAGGCCGAGGGAGTTAGCAGATTCTTGGAATCTGCTGGAAATAAGGGCTGGAAATAAGGATATAGTATCATTGCTAGAAGAAATGGATCTCCTATCTTGCCCAATAATGCTTGTAATTGTACACAAGCAATCAACATTTATTAAGTACCATATGCCAGACACTATAATAAACATTGGGGATACAAAAAAACAAAAACAAAAACTCAACATAGTCCTGCCCTCAAGGAACTTACAGTCTAACAGGGAAACTACATGTAGTCTAATATATACAAAGCAAGCTACATAAAAAATAAATAGGAAATAATTAACCGAAGGAAGACACAGAAATTGAGAGGTTGGGGAAGTCTTCATGTAGAAGGTTGGGATTTTAATTGGGACTTAAAGGAAACTAGAGAAGTCAGTAGTCATCGCATTCCACACATAGGGAACAATCGGAGAAAATGTCCAGTGCTAAGAGATGGAGTTTATGAAACAGCTAGGAGACCAGTGTCTCAAGACCAAAGAGTATGTAGCAGGGAGATTGGAAAGACAGAAGAGGACTAGATTGTGAAGGGCCTTGAATGCCAACCTGAGCATTTTATATTTGATCCTGGAGGCAATCAGAAATCACTGGAGTTTTTTAAGTAGGAAGGTGATGTGATCAGACCTGTTATAGGAAAATTCCAGACCTGATGCTTCACTCTTTCAGTGCATCACAGCTCAGTGATGGAGTTTTTATCTTCTGATGGGCCCAGCATCTAACTAAAATCACAGAACTACTTGCCAACTAAAATCATAGAACCACTTGCCACCAAAAGTTTCACACCAGTAGAATTGTGGGCAAGGAAATCCATCACACATAGATTCTGAAAATGAGATCCTGAGGGAAAGAAATGTGTAACCAAAGTCTAGTAATTCTGGGATTTCTGCTGCCCATGCCCTACCAGTTAAGTAGCTGAATCATGTGAAATGCAATAAGGTGGCACAGATGAACACAGAGGGCTTTTGTCCGCTGGGCGCTGAGCAGAGAACAGACACTGTTGGCAGCTCTTCGCAGTCTCCATCCTGACCTGCTCTTTCCTCACAGATCTTTAAGAACAGCATAAGCAGTCACTCTGTTTTTTGTTTTTCTTTTGGGGGCTTTTTTGAGTGTAAGGACCCAGGGGAGCTAGCACTCGCCTTAGGTCAGAGTTACGTCTCTACCATCATGGACATATTACTGCAGTCAGGCAAAATTGTAAAGAAGGTAAAATCTCAGTCCCTCTCCTTTCACTCTCCCTTCAGACTTTTGGTATCTCCTTCCCCGAGGCACACAGAATCTCCTCTGCTTCTTCTAGACTGCCCAGGACCCCTTATAACAGACAACTCTTATTAAAGCAAAATAAACCAATATATCCCTGAAAGCATGTGCCACAATACACACCATGACCCACCATTTCATCAGCAGTTCTCTGTTTGGGTCCTGGAAGTTAAGGGATGCGTGTAATCTGAATTCTGATTTCATTTAGTGTTGTTTTTTCCATTGGTATAATTGTAATGTTTGTGTCCATTGCTTCTCCCACTTGACTTTCCTCAGTCTGCATGAACTCATATGAGTGTTCTCATGTTTCTTATTTCTTTAAGACAGGTTGGGACATACATCAAGCCAGGATCTTCTTCCTGAGTTCAGATCTGGCCTTACTAGTGTGACCCTATACAAGTCACTTTACTCTGTCTGCCTCGGTTTCCTATAAAATTCCTGTAAAATGGGCTGGAGAAGGAAATGGCAAACCACTCCTGTATCTTTGCCAAGAAAACCCCATGGACAGTATTGGTGTGCTGTGGTCTGTGGGAGCCCAGCTAAACAACAACCATAGCAACAAACTTTGACCAAACCATATACAACATCTTAGAGCTTCAGTCTCCTGATCTATAGAATGAAGATTCAAAGAGAACTTAGGATTCTGTGATACTCCTTTCTGGGTGCACTCACACATCAATTCCCTTCATTAAAATGTAGCGCTCATGCCTCAGAACACAGTATTCCCAGTATATCTCTCTACAATAGAGACAGTGGTACTCTGAGCCTCCTAGTCTTGTAGTGCCTTTCTTACTATAAACTATGACAGCATTAACTTTTTTTAAAAGCTATCTCAGCTAGGAAAATGCATAAATGAGAAGGACAGAGAACAAGCATTTATTAAATGTTGACTATATTATACCAGGTACTGTGCAAAATATTTTATAAATATGATCTCACTCCAATAACTCTAGGAAATAAGCACTACTATTATCCCCATTTTACAGTTGTGGAAGTCAAGACAGACAGAGGTAAAATGGCTTATCCTGGGTCACACAACTAGTGTCTGAAGTTGAATTTTAACTCGGGTCTTCCCAACTCCGGGCCCAGCATTCTGTGTACTATGGGGCTACCTATTTGCTTCTTCAGGTTCTCACACAGGCAGGTCCCAATATGTGTACCTCATTATTTTCTGTAGACACCATCTTGGTGCAAGATGTGAGTGATTACAGGAGTCATAAGGGTTATGGAATTTAAAAGGGCCAAGAATCACTTTCCTGACATTATTGTTCTACAGGTGAATATCATGTTGGAAGCAATAGATCCCAAGGTTCTTTCCTGAGTTTTCCAGGTAGAGACCAAATATCTATCAATAATAGCAAGGTTTTATTCCAAAATACAAATGGATTTCTCTCCTCTTTACTGTGATCCAGAAGGTATACCAACTCTCTGCTTGTACAGATAAGGAGAGATCTATAAAAGAGCCTCAGCCTCTAACAAGCCATTATCCTTATTTTATCTTATCAAGATAATACTAAACCAGGCTTACTTTGAACAAGAGAGTTATTCTTTGTAGCCCAGGCATCTGTTGCAGATCACCAGGACCATGCATAATATACCCTGTAAGACAAAAAACAGTGTGAAAGGAGACATTGTCCCTGGAAAACACCGTTATTCTCATATGCAAGCTTATATGTCTCTTGCTGTCTTATAAATGGCCTTGCCCTGGGTTAAAGACCTTTAAGTCTAGATAGGAATATGGGCCAGGATGCTTTATTTCTTTTTTCCTAATGTCCTTCAGTTATTATTTGAATACTTCTCACACACAAGATGCCAAATAGTTTGCAAAGGAAGGTAAGAGAGGTCCCCTGTCCTTATAGAATTTATGTTCTAGTTGGGAAATCAAACCTGGCATTTACATGGATATTTAAATAAAAATTTAAGAGCTGATTAAACAGTTCAAGAATACCACAGAAAGATGTTAATAAGGCTGTATGTAATTAACTGATAGAATTATACAGATAGTAACTTCTATAATAAGAGATATTTATTTTGCACTTTAAAGTATGCAAAAAATCTTCTCATTGGAAGCTTCCATCAAAGGAAGGAGAGATTATTTCACTTTGGAATCATCAAGAAAGGTTTGATAAAGGAGAAAAGGTCATGGGATGTTAGACCATTTACAAGGTTGTTGAGAACATCTAGTCTAGTTCTCCTATTTTAGAGATCATTTTGATAATCATCTCACATTATCTAAGTAAATGCAAGGTACTGTGCTAGTTTTTGGAAGACAGACTTGCAAAGTACTTTCCTCACAACTTTCCCTTCCCCCCCAATAGATGGTATGGGATTATCCCCATTTTACAGATTGGAAACTGAAACTAAGAGAGCTTAAGCCATTTGTCCAGGGCCAAACAGATATTAAATATCTGAAGGTAACTTGTGTAAAAATGTTTGTTGAGATTCTTTTGGGGGTGACAAAGAATTGGAAAATGAATAAATGCCCATCAATTGAAGAATGACTAAGTTATGGTATTTGAAAGTGACAGAATATTATTCTATAAAAAATGATAAACAGGCTGATTTTAGAAAAGCCTGGAAAGATTTATATTAACTGATGCTGAATGAAGTAAGCAGAACCAGGAAAACATTGTACACAGCAACAACAAGATTGTGTAATGATCAACTATGATAGGCCTGGTTCTTTTCAGCAGTTCAGTGATCCAAGGCAATCCCAGTAAACTTTAGAAGGAAAATGCCATCTGCATCCAGAAAGAGACCTATGGAGACTAAATGTGGATCAGTGAACACTATTTTCATCTCCCCCCCTTTTTTTCCTTCTTTCATGGCTTTCCCCTTTTGTTTTGATTTTTCTTTTCTAATATGATTCATATAGAAATACATAAAAAATGAATGTACATGAGTAACCTAAAAAATAAAACAGGGCAAAAGAAAGAAATTGTCTGAGGGTAGGACTTGAACTCGAGCCTTCCTGACTCCAAGTCTCCAAGCACTCAAACTACCCTGCTATTTGGCTAAAGCAAAGGCTTTGTATTGGGGAATAGTGGGAAGAAGGACTAAAAAGATATCTGGGAGCCAGATTTTAGAAGTATTTGCTAGGTTAAGGAATAGTCCTGTAGATAATCAGGGGTCATGATAGTTTTTTTAGGTAAGGGAGTGATGCATTACAAATTACTATGCAAATGAAAATGGGATAAGTGTGTGGTAGAGAGAAGTCAAAGAGAGAAGGGATTCAGTTAGATTGTAGCAGTATTTTTTTTAATTAAAGCTTTTTATTTTCAAAACATGTGTATGGGTAATTTTCAACCTTATGTTCCAAATTTTTTCCCTCCCTTCCCCCATCCTCTCCCCTAGACAGCAAGTAAACCAATAAATGTTAAACATGTGCAATTCTTCTATACACATTTCCACGACTATCATTGTAGCAACAATTTTTTTCACTTAATAGTATTTCATTTTTTCCAATCACATGTAAAGATTTCAACATTCATTTTTGTAAGATTTTTGAGCTCCAACTTCCCCCCCTCCTTTTCTTTCCCCCTCCCCAACAGAACAAGCAATCTGATATGGATTATACACATAAAGTCATTTTAAACATATTTCCATATAAGTCATGTTGGGAAAGAAGACTCAGGAACAAAAAAACACAAAAAAGGTGAAAATAGTATGCTTTGATCTGCATTCAGGATCTGAATGTGGATAGAATTTTCTGTCCTGAGTCTTCTGAAATTATCTTGGATTGCTGTATTGCTGAGTAGAGCAGTCTATCATAATTGATTATCTCACAATGTTGCTGTTACTGTGTACAATGTTCTCCTGGTTCTCCTTACTTTACTCAGCATCAGTTCATGAAAATCTTTCTAGACTTTTTTGCAATCTGCTCATCATTTCTTATAGAACAATAATATTCCATTCTATTCATATACCACAATTTGTTCAGCCATTCTACAATTCTTTGCCACCACAAAAGGAGCTGCTACATTTTTGCACATATGGGTCCTTTCCCCTTTTTTTACAATCTCTTTGGGATACAGACCCAGTAGTGACACTGCTAGATCAAAGGGTATGCAAATAGCCCTTTGAGTATAGTTCCAGATTGCTCTCCAGATCACAACTCCATCAACAATGCTTTAATATTCCCAGTTTTCCCACATCCCCTCCAAACATTTATCATTTTCTTTTTCTATCATCTTAGCTGATCTGATATGTGTGAGATGGTACCTTAGAGCTGTTCCAATTTGCACTTCTCTAATAAAGTGATGTAGAGCATTTTTTTCATATAGCATAGCTTTAATTTCTTCATCTGAAAATTGCTTGTTCATATCTGACAATTTATCAATTGGACAATGGCTGATGTTCTTATAAATTTGACTCAGTCCTCTGTATTTTAGAAATGAAGCCTTTAGGATATAAACAGACAATTTTCAGATGATGAAATTACAACTATTTCTAGTCATATGAAAAGTTGCTCCAAATCACTATTGATCAGAGAAATGCAAATTAAGACAACTCTGAGGTACCACTACACACCTGTCAGATTGGCTAAAATGACAGGAAAAGATAACGATGAATGCTGGAGGGGATGTGGGAAAACTGGGACACTGATACATTGTTGGTGGAACTGTGAACTGATCCAGCCATTCTGGAGAGCAATTTGGAGCTATGCTCAAAAAGTGATCAAACTATGCATACCATTTGACCCAGCAGTGTTTCTACTGGGCCTATATCCCAAAGAGATCTTAGAGGAGGGAAAGGGACCCACATGTGCAAGAATGTTTGTGGCAGCCCTTTTTGTAGTGGCTAGAAACTGGAAATTGAATAGATGCCCATCAATTGGAGAATGGCTGAATAAATTATGGTATGTGAATGACATGAAATATTATTGTTCTGTAAGAAACGGCAAGCAGGATGATTTCAGAGAGTCCTGGAGAGACTTGCATGAACTGATGCTGAGTAAAATGAGCAGAACCAGGAGATCATTGTACACAGCAATAACAAGACTATATGATGATCAATTCTGAGGTCCATGGCTCTTTCCAACAAAGAATTGTCCCAAACCAGTTCCAATTGTTCACTGAAGAAAACCATATACACCCAGAGAGAGGGATATGAAATATGGACCACAACGTAACATTTTCTATTGAACTTTCTATTGATGTTTGCTTGCATTGTGTTTCCTTTCTCTGATTTTCTTTTTTTCTTGTAGAGAGGATTTTTCTTGCATAACTTGTCAAGTATTTCAACATTATTAACATGTAGTGGACTTCCTGCCATCTAGGGGAGGGGAGGGGACTGGGGGTTAAACTTGTAATGGAAAGCTTTGTAAAGATCAATGCTGAGGAACTACCCATACATATGCTATACAAATAAAAAGCTTTAATAAAAAATAATAATAAAAAAGAAATGAACCCTTTATCAGACACACTGGCTGTAAAAATTATTTCCCAGGTGTCTGTGAAGCAACATTTATTAAGTGGTCCCTGGCATTGGGCTAGAGAAGGGAGAAGCAGAGTAACAAAAAATCAAAATGTCCCCTGCTCCCAAGGCACTCAGTCTGGACTTCTGGGAAATGAGAGATGGGGGAGGGAGGGATTTTGGAGCTTAGTACATCTAGCTGTATTCATGCTAATTCTGACCCCCAGAAGGGCTCCTCTTTGCTTTTGATTCAGGAAGTTTGTGTGCCTTTACCTTGAGTTAAAATAGAAATGAGTGACCTGTCTTTCATGTGAAGTACAGAGTATTGTGGGTCAGGGAAGGAGGATACAGAAGAGGGAAGGAACTCCTTCATACTGGATCACAGGAATAATACCCCCAGCTCAGAACATAGCACCTGACTGAAGGAGAAGGAAGAGACCGCCCTCTATGAAGAACTGCCCTCACTGAACGTGGGACTAGCCAGACATTCTTGCACCGTAGAATGGGACAGAGTGAAAAATGCAGTCTGGGCAAGATGGTCCAGGAGTGTTTGTTTCAGCTTATTCTGGCCCTAGGCTCTGGATCTCCTTATGGTGTTTGCCCAGAACTTTGTAGGAATAAACATGTTATTATTGAAGATGATTTAAAAAAGAAAGAATTTGTAAGACTGATTTGCTCTAGGAAAGTATAAGTTGTGATGACAGGGTCTTCAAGCCCATCTTCCCTAACAGTCATTCAGCCAGTCAGTAAAATTTGCTTGGAATCATACTTAGAGCTCACAAGATGCTTCACTTACATGATCTCATTTGAATCTCACAGTATCCCAGCGAAGGAGGTATTAGTATTAAAGCACATGCTATAAATGAGGAATCTCAGATTCAGAGAGGGATGGGGATAGGTACATGGCTAGTGAGTGGCAAAGGGGAGATTCAGTGTCAGGTCTTCCTGAACACACTGCTTCTGCGTAGAGAGAAGTGCCGAGAAATTACAAGGTCACAGAGAATTAGTGGTGGCTTTCCATTAGAAAGTCTGCTCCTTGAAGGCAAGGACTATTTGTATTTTCTTTATATTTGCAGAGTCTGATGCTTCTTAATAATTTCATTTGATTTGAGGGATCAGAGCACCTGGAAATGTTGACTTCTTTTCCCTGGCTTTTTCGACAACCATGTTTCCTAGAAGATTTTAGCACTCAGATATGTGTCCCCTATTCTTCATCCACACCTCTTCTTCCCACCCTAGTCAACCCTGCACTCAGTTACCAAAATGATTTCCTAAAGCACTGGCACCCCCCTCCAGTGACTCCCTGGTACCTCCAGGATCCAATATGAAATCCTCTGTTAGGCATTTTAAGCTCTTCTCAGCCCAACTCCTTCCTCTATTTCCAGGCTTCTTACGCATCGATTCCTTTCGTGGCAGTCTACAATCCAGTAACAACGGCCTTCTTGCTAGTCCTCTTCCAAAAATAAGACAACTTTGGACATGTGTTCCCTAACTTCGGGGCTTTTCACTGGCTGTCCCCCGTGCCTGAAGTGTTCCCCCTTCCTCCTCCTCTCTTCTCATCCCCATCACCCTCCCTCAGAGATAACCTTCCCCCTCCTTTGCCTGTTCCTGTGTTGTCTCCCTGTAGACTCCGGGAAGGTAGAGCCTGGGTTTTTGCCTTTTTTTGTAACCTGTCTCTTAGCACAGAGCCTGAAAGATTGTAGTTCTTAATGGAAGCTTAATGGAATGCTGCACTGGCATCTCAAGAAGGAACAAAGTTACTTGGAGTTTTCTTTGCCAGTCCTTTCAATTAAGTGTTTTAACCCCAGATAGCTTCCCAGAGATAAGTGCAGTGTATGGGCCCAATGGACAAAGAGGTGGGATGTCCCTGGGGGACCACCCAAGAAACGGGTGGTTTATTGATGTTTTAATAAAATATTTTAATAACCTTTATAGGGTTTTTAAAAGCCTTCCAGCTTCAGACCCACCCAGCATCAATACAGCCGCATTGTTTAAGAGCACTTTCCAGACAGCTCTGCCAATCTGAACATTCGGTTTTGATTAAAGATGAAAGAGGAGGGAAAGCAATTCCCAGCACCCAAAAGCAGGTTGGGCTTTGACAGGCTGTCCAGCTCTTTGGAATTCTTTCTGCCTGGAAGGAAGGAATGTTCTCCTGCCCACAGCACCCTGCCCAGGTTCTAAATCATATTCCTTCCTCCCTCCCTGTCTCTGCTTTTGTCTCTCCGTCTCTATCTCTGTATTTCTTTTTCTCTCTCCTCTCTCTCTGTCTCTCTCTCTCTCTGTCTCTCCCTCCCTCCCTCTCTCTCTGTCTCTCTCTGTCTCTCTCTCTCTCTCTGTCTTTCTCTCTCTGTCTCTCTCTCTCTCCCCACACTTTCTCCCCCTCTCCCCCTCCCTCCCTCTCTCCCTCTCTCTCCCCTCTCTCTATTCACCCTCCACCTTTCTCCTCGTCCACTTCCCTCCTTCCCTCCCTCTCTCTCAGTCTGACCCAGATAATTAGAGAATGGGACATTTGTACCTCAGGAGTGATTAGCAGAGCGGGTCACGAACTTGTGACTTCATTCTCTTGATTGAGGAAAGATTCATACAGGCCTTGAGTTCCAAAGTCATTATGCCCAAACAGAATCACGTTTTATCTATAGTCTTTTCAACATTTGTCATTTTTCTCTGTTACCTACTATGCCAAACTGAACCTCGGAGTTACTTTAATTTACATTTCTGTAATTTTTAATGACTACTTATGTTTTTCATGATTGTTGATAGTTTGGATTTCTTTCTTTGAAAACAACCTATTTCTCTGTTTTGACTATCTACTAACTGGTAATGGCTCCAGTATCCTCACAGTCTAAGAGAATATGAGGACATTAAGTGAACCCCACTATGGCAAACTGATAAAGATTTCAATGAGATGGGCAGGACTAAATGGGTTACCAGCTGTAGCACTGCAGACAATGCCCTTGTTGATGAGATCACAGATCCATTAGATTTTTATTATTATTAGAGTATAAAATGAACAGTTTAGACTATATTATACCTATATCTAATCCTAGTCTCCCAATGGACACTGTGTTTACTTTTGGCTATGTCCATAGCACAATAGCTTTCTAAGGGATGTAGTTTCCAAAAGCAAATGTGGCATCCAGTCTCTGGGCCTATCCTCACATACAAGATCAGATTTATCTTCTCAATTAGTTTAATTGTCCACTATGGTACAGATGAATTTTTGAATTGATTCCACCTGGGACACTTAGAGTCATTCGGTTCTCTTGTTTAAAGGGACAGAATCTTGTTTAACTCTGTGGAAAATATAATGGAATTGGTTATGAGATTGACCAGAAGAGTGTAAATCTGTCTCTTCTACTTGAAAAACAATTCAGATGATTCATGTGCCTCCTTGATGCTTATTTATCTTCATAGCCAAATTCTAGTCTGTTATTCTTCAGGTATTTATATGATTGCTGCCTGCTGAGAAGATCCTCTACAGGATCTTCTATCTCATAATTGCACAATTTAATACATAGCAAATTCTTGTTCAGTGTTTATTGTGTGCAGGAAACCAAGCCACTTTCTGATTTGTTCCGTAAGAGATTCCGAGCTTAGAATTGGAAGGACTGTGTTCTAGCTATGGTATTGAATTTTCTGGAATCTTGCTCTATGCCTTAATTTCCTCAGCTGTAAACAAGACACAGGAATATCATCCTTATTTCCATTGGCATGATGAGTAAATAAAAATAGCCTTAAGGTAAAAGCACTTAAAACTCAAGAGATCTGGAGAAGGAACAAAATTATTATAATATATCTCATATTTTCTTAGACTGTGAGGATACTGGAGTCATTACCAGTAAGTAGATAGTCAAAACAGAGAAATAGGTTGTTTTCAAAGAAAGAATCCTCCAAACAGCTCAGGTCCCTTGTGATGTTTTTCCTCAGGAAAGAGTTAATCCTCAACTCTCTGGCTCTGTGGACTTTCTCCCTATTCTCTGTTCACTCAGGAATGTTTACATTAACAACATTGTTTTCTAAGACAGATCTGTTAACTTCAACCTGTTAATGGTGCCAGCAATGGAGTCACCTTTCCCAGTTCCCCTGATCTTCCTTCTCCTCCCATGATTTCCCTCTTTCAGGAGTCCTGGGGAAAGCTAGTACAATGATCCTTTTGTCCTGGCAGCAGCAAAGGCATCAGTGTTCACCCTGTTTGGAAATTTTCAATGCCAGTTTTTTATCTCTTTCTCATTGGGAAAATTGAATAGCAAAATCCTTCTGGATATCCATTTGGAAATATATGAGAAAAATCACTAAACTATTCATGCCTTCTGATCCAGCCCATTATTAGTAATATGCTCCAAAAAAATTAATGTCAAAAAAAAAGGTCCCACATATACCAAAGTAACCAAAGCAACACTTTTTGTAACAGCAAAGAACTGTCTACAGAGTGAATGACTGAACACATTGTGGCACGTTTATGATGGAATATTATTATATACACTGGCAAATAATGATGCCATTGAAATCACAAGTCCAGTCCCTATCCCTAAAGAACAACAAATGCAAGGAAGTTAGAGAACTGTGGGGAACCTTGTAAGAACTGAGCAAAGGAGCCAGAGGAACAATAGACACAATGACTTCAGTAATATCAATGCAGATCAATCCTAAAAGACACCAAAAGTCAGATTGTACCTAATCCCTAACCTTTAGGACTGAAGCAAAGAAAGGATGATGAAACAACTTCCCTCATCTCTGTAGAAAGGGAGTGGACCTTTTTATTGTTTAGTCATTTCAGTCATGTCTGACTTTTCGTGACCCATTTGGGGTTTTCTTGGTAAAGGTACTGGAGTGGTTTTGCTACTTCCTTATCCAGCTCATTTTTACAGATGAAGAAACTGAGGTAGATAAGATGAAGTGACTCATGCTGTGTCACACAGGTAGGAAGTGTCTGAGGCCAGATTTTAACACAAATCTTCCTCATTCCATGCCCAGCAACTTTACCCACTGTGCAACCTAACTGTCCCACAGTAGATACTACATGTGGATTATTGTATATGTTGTCAGAAGCAGAAACTATATCCATTGATTTTACTGAAATAAGACAGGGTTCTCTTTTTCATAAGAGAGGATTCCATGGGGAGAAGTTTATTATTAAATGAGATCATATGTACACAATTTGTGAAGTTTGAAGTGCTATATAAATGTTAGCCATTTTTAATTTTTATTTCTAGGAAGTAATAGCCAATGGCATCAAAAACAAAAAGAATTATCAAAACTACATATGTAGTATGTAGATATACAGTATCTTCTATGTTTCTTTTAAACTGTATCTTGTTATACATACTCAAACTACCAGCTGAGGTAGTTTCATGGATAATAATTGGACATCATATAGAACTGGAGATCTAGCATTATCGGATAACTAATACAAAAGGTGAGATTTCTGGGGGATTGCAAAATAGAAATTGATAATTTTGGGGAGAGATTCATAGTTTAATTGATTTCAAGCTGGAAAGTATGTAGTATGGATATCTAAAAGGTAGAGATATCAGAAATTTGACAGAAAAGATAGAAAGTGAAATGCAACTTCACCTTCTTCACATTTGTGCCTGCCTGTAGTCATGTGCCCATTACAACAGACCTGACCTCAAACTAAGAAGAACGTTCGTTCCCATGGCTCCTTACAGATCTTTTAAGTCCTGATAGGGAGCCAAAGAGGAGGGGGGTAGGTATGAGAGACCTTCTCTCACAGTATTGTCAGTGTTCTGTTCAGAAGCTTTTAGGTGGCCTTCCAGGGTGGGCAGCCTCTTCATAACAGTCTGAGGATTGGACCAACTTCCTCTGTAGGAGCTGCTTACTTATAAGACACAACAGGGTCAAGGTTTCAGGTGTGAAAAATTACATTGTGTATAGCAGCCAATATGACTTGGCTCAGCTTTGGCTCAGCTCTGCTCTCTGACTGTCTTTCTCAGTCTGTCTTTATCTCTCTGTCTCTGTCTCTCTTTCTCCCCTTTATTCTTTTTTCTCCAATTTAAATTCAGATCTGGAAGAATTGTTGACTGCCTGGCCCACTAGTAATCTGACCATCATTCCATTCCATTTAACTATAATGAGACTTTGTTTATCCCTTAGCTCTTTTAATTCAGGGATCTTGGGCCCATTCAAGTCCTGCTTGATCCCTGCAAAAACTGACTTTCAGATTCAAAGATATAAACTACATTTTCACAGATCCATGTTTTCTAATCCAGGGAAGATTTTTATTTTCCTTCATTTCTCATGTCCTCCACTGATGTGCCCCTCAGTTGCCTCATCAAGGTACAGGGATGACCCTGGATTCTTGAAGGCAGTGCCAACAGGACAGAAGTTTCAGCAGATTTTGCTCAACTGAACAAACTTCAGATGTAGCTGATGTTTTCTTGTCCAAGGACCAGCAAAGCTAAATGTAGCAGACTGTCCACTATACTGGAAATGGACACTGCAAAGCTGGCCAGAAATTTTTTTTTCAGCCATGGCAATTCAATAAGACTATTCATTAAAAGAGAAAGAGGATCTGATAAGGGTGGGGGTGCAGGAAGCAGGGGAAATGCACAAAAATAAAATCCCATGTCTATAATGTACTAAAGACAAATGAAAAACAGAGCATTAGACAGTTAGCTGAAGCTGTTCTCCAAATGCTGCCTTAGTCATCCCTTACTGTCTTACAATCATATGTATTGACTTGTGTTTCCCAGTTCAGCTCCCTCTCCAGACTCCTCCGTCTCCTTGCCAGCCAATCTTTTCCCCCCCCCCCCCACCCCAGATGCCTCCACCCTGGGGGATGCTTTTCTCATTGCTTAGCCCAGACCACCCATCATGAGGGACCCCAGCCAAGCTCACTTCACTTCCAGGTCAATCTTCTCTGTGTGAGCAGCACTTCCCCGTTCCCAAATGGGACATCTAATTCCTTCTAAGCCACTTGAGGGTAGGAACAGCACATGGAAAGCACTTCATAAATATCCGTATCCTATCTTTCCATCTATCTCAATAGAATCTATCATCTTTTACCAAATAATAATAGTTAGCATTTACCTAGTATTTGAATATTTGTAAATTATTTATATACATGAGCATATTTGATCCTCACAGCAACTCTATGTGATATATCCTCTTGTTACCCCCATTTTACTAATAAGGAAATTGAAGCATAGAAAAATGACTTGCTTGGAATCACACAACTAGTAAATATTTGGGGTAGAATTCAAATTTAAGTCTTCTTAACTCCTAACTTCCATCACTGGACTGCTTTTTCTGCAGTTCCAAATTCATGCATATTTGCCCTTTTCTCAAGTAACCCTGTACTCCACAACATCCCTCAAGCCTCTCTTTCATTCCTTAAGAATTTGTACACATCAGGGCAGCCAGGTGGCGCAGTGGATAGAGCACCAGCCCTGGAGTCAGGAGAACCTGAGTTCAAATCTGATCTCAGGCACTTAACATTCCCTAGCTGTGTGACCCTGGGCAAGTCACTTAACCCCAATTGCCTCAGCCAAAAAAAAAAGAATTTGTACACATCCCAGTCTCTGGGCAATGTTTTTGGTAAACACCACATAGATTGTAAAATCACTTTCTTTGGTGGCAGAAGAATGGATCAAATGATCTTATACAGTCCCTTTCTGCCTTCTGATATACTACCCTAAATCTTCTTTGCTTCATTTTATTCCCACTGATTATGGGAAATGTACTGGTTACCAGCCTCTTTGTAGTTACTCATCATAGGCCAGAACATGTGGGATAATGATTACTTCTTTCTTGGGCAGATTAGCTCAATCAGAGCCCAGTGTCTAAGAAGTTGGGATCTTGAGTTTAATTCTCAGATGCAGGCCATTCATCCTCAAAACAACTCTACCCCTTCACCATTGGCTGCATCCCTACACCTGACTGGCCAGCTTACAAATGTATGTTGGTCACAAGGGAGGTTGGACAAGAGACTATGAGAAGTTCAACTGAAATCTCATAGGTGATCACGGTACTCAAGTAGGATATCAGCTTTAATTTAAATAGCAAAGAACAGCACAGCATCACCTTATGTAATGTCTCTGGGTTGTTTGAACTGATTATTCTGATCCTTATCATTTAAATATCCAGAGATGGAGGAAAGGAATCATATTTGTTATCTTCTGCAGCAAAGGAGGAATTACTTACTCTTTGGGATCTCAAAGTTTTTCAGATATTTTAGGTTAAACATCAGTGCCTCTTTTCTGCCTATTAGCTCTTTGATCCCCTCTTTCTTGAATTAGAAATTATTTGAACTAAAATCAAAAGAGAGGGGAAAGGAAGGCATTCAGTGACACAACCATATGACTTTTTTTTTTTAATGGGTTAACATGACCCTTAGGAAGAACAAGTTCAAACTTACCTTCTTAAGTAAAGTGACATTCATTTTACAAGTCTGTATTCAGCACACATCCTGAAAATCAAAGAGGAGAGGCAAAAATGCCATCCCTAACATCTAGGTGCTTTCCAGTGTACTCCTGGACTCCAAGAAAACCTGTGTATATCTGATTCCATTTTCACTTCCTTCCTGTCTTTGAGGTCCTAATGGTTTAGCTAGCAGAGGTAAATTCTTTCATCTGTGAGTGAAGACTATATATTCTAGGAAAGAATATCTGTAATTTTCAGCATGAGGAAAACTATACAAAGGTAGTAATTAAATGGTGGGATGATGGTATTTTCAGTGAAATGATGGCCACTAAACATCCATTATGACTTCCTGAAATGGTAAAGACAGAACCCCAAAGAGGTAGCCCAAAGTTGTTCATGAGGCTAGGGTTGACAAGAAAATGATAGCCCTTTGATCTGGTGGCTCTCAGAAATTTCTCCAGTGGCCTAAAATAATTATTTAGCTTATGGAGGGCAGGCCCCTCTTCTGTCCTAAGCTGTTTTTGTCTATTTGCCCGAGTCAGTTAGTCACTAATCATTTATTAATCACCAACTAAGTGTCAGGCACTAGAATCAAAGAAAGACAAAAGACAGTCTCTACTTTTAAGGAGCTT
This sequence comes from Myrmecobius fasciatus, assembly GCA_023553655.1. Lineage (NCBI taxonomy): Eukaryota > Metazoa > Chordata > Mammalia > Dasyuromorphia > Myrmecobiidae > Myrmecobius > Myrmecobius fasciatus. The sequence goes on along the minus strand of JAJPUD010010969.1, from coordinate 9,560 downwards.
ACAATCTAATGGGAAGAGACAACATATAAACATCTATGAACAAACAAGGTATAGACAGGTTATAAATTGGAGATAATCAACAAGGGGAAGGCACTAGAATTAAGGGGTATTGGGAAAAGCTGCTTATAAGAAGGTAGGATTTTAGCTGGGCCTTGAGAAAAGCCAGGAACGTCAGGAGATTAAAAAAGAGAAGGGAAAAAAAATTCAGACATAGGGAATAACCAATGAAAATGCCCTAAGTTGGGAAATGGAGTGTCCTGTGAGAGGAACAGTGAAAAGGAAGGATATGGGAGAAGAGGTGAAAGTGTAAGAAAACTGGAATATTAGGAAAGGGCCACATTACCAAGGGTTTTCCCAAAGAAACCACTGGACTTTATTGAATGAAAGGGACTGGGTAAGAAGTAAAATGATCAGACCTGTGCTTTAGGAAGATCAGTTTGATAGCTGAGTGGAGGATGTATGAGAGTGAAAAGAAACTTGTGACAGGGAGACCAACCAGCAGGTTATCACAACAGTCTACGTGTGAGAGAACAAGAGCCATAGCAGGATAATAGGAATGACTGAGGAATTGGGGGGAGAGGCAGTATTGTGCATATATGAGATGCTGTGAAGGTAGAATTGATGTGATATGGTGAGAGAAAAAATGAAGAGAAGAGAGGAGGAGGATTGAGAGACAAAGAGAAGGAGGGAAGGAGAGAAAGAAGGAGGGGAGGAGGAGGAGGAGGAGAGAAGAGAAAAAGATTGAAGAGAAGAAAAAAGGAGATACTGAAGAGAAGAGACTGAAAAGAAAGGAAGAGAGATTAAAGAGAAGAGAAAAAGGAGAGATAGTAATGATGGATAAAATGAGAATATTGGTGCCCTTGACAGTAATTCAGAAGTTGGGAAGAGAAGAGGGCTTGGGAGGAAATGAGTTCAGTTTTGTACATGTTAACTTTAAGGTGTCTATTGGACATCCAGTTTCAGGTGTGCAATAGTCAATAATTGCAAATTGAAGACCAAGAAAGTGATTAAAACTGGAGAGTTGAAGATCATTACCATAGAGCTGGTCATTGAATCCATGGGAGCTGATCAGGAATTATTCATTACCAAAAGAATTCTGAGTAATATCTTCTAGGTTTCCCAGTTACTCAGTGAGAAAGGTCTTCTGCCCCATCTTGTTAACATTCAGAAGCTGGTTTATTATGACTTAGCTTACAATACTCCATCTGTTTAGCTAGATTCAATAAAACATTCAGGCAGTATTCTAATCACTTGCATCATTGATTTTACCAGGAGTCGGTGACATATGCATGGGATAGTTCTAGAGTTGTAGACTTAGGGACATGGGACAAAGTGAGGAGAATACAGAAAAGGGAATGAGAACTCAGACTCATTAGCAGTAGAAGGGTCTTAGAGAGCCTACTTAGGAAAATAGTTGTTTCTTTAGGAAAATGAGAATGGAAAGAGTTTCATGTGCTTCATCTCAAATGTTCAGCTTTGTGAGCTAACTTGCTTCTAAAAAATGTGTATGTCATCATTCCTGATGGCTACCCAGTGGTTGGGTGTCAGAAGGACATATATGAATTACTTTGTGTAGTGTTCTATAGGACATCCTACTCAACAAACTCAGCAGATCCTAGAGTTGCCAGGCCACTAAGTAAACTAAGATTGGGCCACTGCTGTGTCCTCCTTCAAGGAAAGTACATAGGCTCCTATGATTATATCCCATCATCCTCAGAAAGAGTCCATAAATGCAACAGTTAGATTAGCTTCTCACTAAAATTTTCCTATGTTTATTCAGGAGCTTTTCTATGTCATAGCCCTTTTGGGCAATCTGGTGAAGACTATGGGCTTTCTTAGAAGAATGTGGTATGTTGAATGTATGAAATAAAATAAACCAATTACATAAAATATAACATATCAAAATATTTGAAAAACAAGTTCATAAGCCCCAGGTTAAGGACCATTGAATAACTCAAATGAGGTCTCCTACTGAGTTGTTATATTCTCAAAGATTCATCATAAACTCTTAAAGCTAGAAATCTACCTGTAATCTCACCCCCTCATATTTCTATTCAATAAATTGATCCTTAAAGTGAACTGATTTGCCTGAGGTCAAACTTCTGTACCTATAGTGAGAGTTTCTAACTATCATATCCCAGGTCACAATAATAGCTCACATATCTATTTGATTTTATTCTTTATAACGTTGTGAGCCTACAGGTGCTCAGATTTGCCCAATTGCCCATCCTGTCAACGCAGCAATCGACCTACAAGCATTTGTTAAGGAGCTCCTATGTTCCAGACACTGTCCTAGCCACTGAGAATACAGATGAATTAAACAGTCCCTGCTCCCTAAGAGCTTACATCCTATTTAATTTAGTAAACCTAAACAAAGTCTATCCAAGGAGATCTTGAGGACACAGACAGCCGAGGTTTCATTGTAGAAGGTGGTGCTTAAACTGATTTTGTGAGAGAAACAACAGAGCAAAGGAGTGTGTTTCAGGCACAGAGATCAGCCAGTGTGAAGTCACAGAGATAGGGTGTCATGTGTGAGGGATGGCAAGGAAGCTGATCTGACTGAACCACAGAGTGTAGGAAGGGAGAGTAATGTATAACGAGATTGGAAAGGTGGGCTGGGGCCAAGTTGTAAAGGGCTTTAAAAGCCAAACAGAGGCTGAAAAGCAGCCTTAGGCCTAAAGAAAATCAGACAGCAAGCCTAAAGGAAACCATGTAATTGGCAATACTCCAAGGTGCCCTGAGGTTTTTCCAGCATTAGATCCTCATGAGAATGTGGGTTTCTAAGAAGAGTTTAAAGTGGTTCTTTTACAGCCAGATGCTTCTGATCTTTTTGAATTTAAGTGGTATTCTAAAGTTCTTGAACCATCCCAAGTCCTCTCAAAAGTCTACTAAAAACTTGAACCTTTGATAATTAAGATCCATTCCTCCATATCCAATATGAGGAAGATTGATAGTAGCCCACTGTGAAAGTGTAGGGGGGAGCATCCAACTTTATGTTAACTAATTCCTAGATCACCTCAAGCTGTCACAAGACCTTGTCCAAAATGGAATTCATATGTCTCTACAGTGACTCAGTGGAAGCTGGGGCTGGAATGCAGAACACACACACACACACACACACACACACACACATATATTTAAAATTATTATCTCAAGCTAATGAAACATGTCTTTGTGTTATTCAGATTGGGGGTAGACTGAACTTTTACCCTGTGCATGAACATGACTCATAAATCAGTTATATAAATAACAGGCCAGATAAGAATATAGCTTAAAACCCATTTGAATAAACAGCTCTTTCTACAATAGGAGCTCTTTGTGTGATAGGGGGTGAAGATATGAGCATGCCATAACAATTACAGTCAATCAGCTACAAACAATGGCACACTGGGGCCTCTTGACCAATGTTGACTTTGAAAAAAAATTATGCTGAGAGGCAAGAAGCTCTCTGACCTCATCTGGGAAGAGGTTCAAAACCAACTCCCTGTCCCTATCTTCCTTCGATAGTCATTCTCCCTGTGTCCTTTTGTTGATTCACTATGGGTTTCCCTGGGGGAAAAAAAGAGATAGAAGGGAAGTATTTCTTCCCTTCTTGGCTGTCTGTGTCAGTTCTTTGCACTGCTCTATTCCCATAGTTTGGGTCCAGGAAGTTGCCAGAAGGAGAGGGAACCACAAAAGCATAGAATATTTTATATCTATCTATCTATCTATCTATATAGATATAGATATATGTACCTAGATATATAGATATAAGGAACCTTAGAGATCACAGAATCTAACTCCCTTTTTGTGGGAAAGTTGTTTGGCACCAAAAATTCTCAATTTTCCCTTTTCTGAAGATCTTTCAGAAAAGGATAGTTACCTAGGTGGGATTTAGGAAGGACACCAGGAGCAACAAGGGGTACGGTAGAGTAAAGGTTAATTTCAGGAGGGTCTGTGAACTTGAATGGCCAAAAAAAACCCAAACCATATCTTTATTTGTACTTACCTTTAGTTTCCTTTATATTCCTACACATTTTATTTTGTATATTTAAAAACACTGTTCAGAAAAGGAATCTATAAAGCTTCGCCAGATTATCAGTAAGGGTCCATGACCCCCAAAAAAGGTTAAGAATCCCTGTGTTGGAAAATTTCTGAAGACCTATTTCTTTTTTTTTTTTTTTTTTTTTTTTTTTTTTTT
>JAJPUD010010968.1:42985-57685 GCA_023553655.1 Myrmecobius fasciatus | reverse complement strand
TGGATATCTCTTTAAGGTAGGGAAAAAAAAAAAAAAAAAAAAAAAACCACGGCTGAAGACGCTTTGCCCTGGGGCACTTCGGCAAGTTGACTTAAGCTGCTGGGCCGGTGGGGGCTAGGACTAAGTCCGAATTACTCCTTAAACAAGGCAAGTCTGCCAGAACACCTGTCCCCAATCAGGGCAGAGTGTCCCGAGTGCCTCAGATAAACTCCAGGTGTTTGGAATTTGGAGTTTGGAGTTTGGAATTTCTTCCACGATGAGCCGAGCTGAGTCCCACCCTCACTTCCGGCCTGCACAGTTGTCGTCTATTTATCTCTCTGTCCGAGTCCGACTAACCTGATATGAAGTTCTCCAGAGAGCCATGCCCAAATATTTCTGAGTTCGTTGACTTGAAGATCAGTTCAGAGGCTTATTTTATTGTTGATTTGAGAGAAGATCGGAGGAGAGGCAGAAAGTCACCTTTTCACTCTGCCATCTTGGCTCTGCCCCCCGAAATTTATTTAATTCTATAAAGAAGTAGGAGGAGAAAGGAGAAAAGAAAAGAGAGGAATGGCAAAGAAGGAAGGGCAGAAGCACTAGGAAAAAAAAGGTAAGAGAAGGGGGGAAAGGTTAATCGAAAATAAGGTTGTGGGTGGAGTGAGTTAAAAACCACTACCAACAGAAGGGGATATATAATAGGAGATAAGACTGTGGATGGGGTGAGTGAAAAAAAAAAACAGGAGAGAAGATGGTGGAAAGAGAAAATAAAAGTATATACAGTAGAGGAGATAGGATGGAGGGAATACAGATCTAGTAATCATAACTGTGAATGTGAATGGGACGACCTCTCCCAATAAAATGGAAGCAAATAACAGAGTGTACAAAAAAAACAAAACAGAATTCTACTATATGCTGTTTACAAGAAACACATTTGACAAAGAGAGACAAATTTAGAGTAAAGGTAAAAAGCTAACAGAATTTATTATCCTTCAGCTGAAGCAAAGAAAAAACAGAGGTGGCAATTCTGATATCAGATAAAGGGATAGTAAAAATGAATCCTATTAAAAGAGATAAGGAGGAAAAGCACATCTTGATAAAGGGTACAATAAATAATAAAGTAGTAACAATACTAAATCACTTTTTTATGAGTCTGATTATTCAAATTTTCTCTCATCTTTTTTTATAAATTTTCTAGATTAGTTATTTTTAACAGTAAATATTGTATTTAATACATACCTGTTTTTATATCTTTAACATGAATCTCATAATTCTTGTTGTTTGAATTTTAAGGATCTATTTACTCCACTCTGTTTTGCAGGGGTTCCATTACTTTGATAAGTTTTTGCAGTTTCTTTTCTAAGCTTCACAAATGTTCCTTGCAATTATTTTCCTCAAGAAGTATAAAAATGATTTATAACTTACTTCCCTTAATTAACTTCCATTGGTAGTATTTCCTTTCACCCTCATATTTTTTGGAACCAATTTATTCTCTCTGGATTTCTATTTGTAACTATTGTACAACTATTCTCTTCTTAGAGAATTTTATCTTGAGGTGCTTTTAGCCAAAAAGAACTAATAGTTGACGTGCTTTGTTATGTTAGTTTTAATTTTTTTTTTCAATCACTCCATTAGAGGGAGCAGATAAAAGTCTTTTGCTGCTTCTTCCCCTGGCATTTCTTCCAAACTTTAATTCTTATGACTCTGTAATTGTTTTAGCTAATGTCATATTGAATACTAAGTGCAGAACCTAAGATGAAATGAGAGAATTGATAGAAGCTACACAGTGCTCTCTCTCTAGGACAGCCAGGAAGTTCCATTCAAAGTGTTTTTTGAGATCTACTTTATGACAATCCTGCATGGGATAGATACTGAGCTGAGTGGTTTAACTTCCATTTTTTTTTTCCTAGGTCAGCTAACTCACAGAATGTTTTGTGGTTATCTGGGTCCATTAACAAGTTATTTCTTTTTCCTTTCTTCCTTCCCTCTCTCCCTTCCTCCCTTTCTCCTTTCCTTCCTTCCTTTATTCTTTCTTTCTTTCCTTCCTTCTTTCCTTTTTCCTTCTGTCCTCTTTCCTTCCTTTTTTCTTTCTTCCTTCTTTCCTTTTTTCTTCATTCCTTTCTTCTTTCCTTTTTTATCTCTACCTCTTTTTATTATATTACTGAGATTGCTTTTTTATTCACCTTTAAAAAAACTGCTGTTGATCCATTTATCCTTTTGATGTATTATTTCATTAGTCTTTAGATGATATAAAGGGATTTAAATTTGGCTGAAATTTTTCATGTCATCATCTTTCTCTTATGTCACTATACTAAATTACTCTTGAAGACAGCAAGACATTGAATGTACTTCTGACAGTATCATTTTGTGTCCATATGTATCACAAAAAATATTTTTCTCCCTTTCCCTATAACATTCTGTTGAACTTGAAACAAATGTATGTGTATTTCAAGCATAACTGTGGCTGAAATAATAGAACTGTTCCAATATATACTTTTACATGTTTCACTTTAAAAGTAATCCATTTTGTAGGGAAGAATCTTTACTATTTTAAATTGCTGGACATGCTGTCAGAACTGTTGAATCATGAACATTATTTACTAGCAGAATGTACATGGAAAAGAAATAATGGCAATTAAGTACTTATATAGTCTTTGTCTTGCATCTTTTATCACAGACTTTTTTGATGTTTGGTAATACCTAAACTTACACATCATGGGGGAAATAGCAGACAAAGAGTTCCTTATATAAATTTTTTATTTTTGTCTTGGTGATAGTGGTGTTTCTAAGTTTGAAGATAAGAGCTCCTTCCTACTGTGGAAAAATTCTGTTACTAGAACATACCTGATTTAAAGTCTCCTCTGTCAATTATTAGTTTCGCTAGTAAAAATTCACAAAACTATGATACTCTATTATTGGTATCATTTTCATTTGCAGCTTTTGCAATTTTCATGCTTTCTCAATTGTAAAATAGTAGAACATTATAAACACATGTGGGGGGGGGCATCTGCTGAGAGAATCCCAGTGAAATATGTATTATCTCTGCCCCTACTCTTCAGAGGATCATTGATAATTTTCTTTCTCCTGAAGAAAAAAAAACATTCCAACAGTTGTCTATTTCACCATAGATCATCTTTAGAAACTTCTCACCTTGCTCTGAATTGTCTACCCAAGAGAGTTTTCTCAGCTTAGCTCGAAAAAAAGGTCCCTGCATTAAGTACAATTGGTTAATAACAATAACAATTTAACAAACTTGAAATAAAATTATCCATCAACATTTGCACCAAAAGAGAAAAAAGGAATGATCAGATTTTCTTTTTTTTAATCTTCTGAATAAAGATTAAGTACCAATCTAAAATGTCTTTTCTCCACAAACCATATTCTTCCTGTTTAATAAAACTGAAGAATGACCAGTCTTTACAATATGTTTTATATAGCACATTGGGGGGCAATTAGATCATAGTATTGTAGTAATACTGTCATGCTGTTTGAAGGAAAATCTTGATTTGGGGTTTTAGAGATGACAGTGTAGTACAGTGGGTAGAGTACTTGACTCATTTAGAGTCAAGAAGGTTCTATTTAAATTTTGCTTATAACACTAGTATGAGGTTAAAGCTTAGTATCCTGTAGCTTTTCCTATGCTTTACCTAACCAAAGAAAATTGTTCAGATTATGTTCTAGGAGAGTCTGCTTTCTTCATCAGAAAATTATGTGCTTCATAGGAATGGGGAAAACTCCAATACACTTGGAATCAGCAAGATTTGGTTCAAAGTCTGTGATATAGACTCTGTGTGGCCGCAAGGAACTCTCTAAGAAAACAATTTATAGGCAAGTTGTTACATATATACTTCAAAGATATGTGTTTGTTGGCATGGAATCTCCCTCCAGTGAAAGAGATGCTGGCTTCTCTGTACATTATTATTCATGAATTGCTTTAGAAAAAGAATGAATGAAAGAATGAATGAATAAATAAAAAATACCCTTCGATGGCAATGAAGAACAATTTGGTTGAAAGGACCTTCCAGAACAGTCTTCTTCCTGCTAAGGCAAAGCATTGGAATTATATTTAAATGGAGCAAATTTTCAATATGTTATCTTAGGTTATTCTCATTTTATTGATGAGGAAATAGAATATAAATATCTTAAGTGATTCAAGGAAAGTTACATGAATTAATGCATCCAGAAATAGAATTCAAGTTTCTTACTTTCAGTATGAAGCCAACTGCTATTTGCATATAACTAAGGGAATATGTTCAGAGCACTGCACATGTTACTTAATATCAGTAGGTAAATATTTTTCATGTCACAGAAAGTTTCTACAGTATCTGTTTCATTTAGCCCAACTTTTAGACTTGTAACAATTTAGAAGGATAAATTTCTAGGCATTTTCTCTTATTTCTCACATTTCTGTACCTTTTAATAATATGACTTACTGAAACAAAGACTTTGATTTTGGAAGAGATCTGGCCTCTGTTTTATTCACTCTGATTTCCTGACTTGTCCAAGTCACTGACCCTCATTCTAACTATGTTTTCTCATCTGAAAAAATAGAGATAAGAATATTTCATCACTGCCTACCATTAGGATTAAAATATGAAAAGCCATAGAATCTGAGTTTATAGAAGCAATTAACTGTTCTAACACATCATATCAGGAACAATTATGACATTAGAAGAAATTCTCCCTGTAGTATTACTGAGTGACCCTACCTAATATAACTTATTCCAGAAAGTCAGAATTTTGTGCCCTAAATCTGGGCTTTCTTTAGTGGTAAGTTATATCATTTGTGATATTTCCTAGGAGGTTTTTCATGCTGATTTAGTTATGAAACACTCTGAAACTTATAATACAACAATGGTGCTCCAGAGTTTCAGGATATGGAACACTTCCGAGAGAGAGAAAGATGAAGGACATTTTAAAGAGAAAATGTAGTCAGTTTGGGGCAATGAGATGTGTCATTGGATAGAGAACCAGGCCTGAAATCAGGAAAATGAGTCTTCCTGAGTTCAAGTCTGGCTTCAGACACTAGTGACTTGAGCCTCAGCAAGTCACTTAATCCTATTTTATGTTTTCTAATCTATAAAAATGAGTTGGAGAAAAAATGGCAAATTTCTCCAGTATCTTTGCCAAGAAAACCCCAAATGGGTTATGAAGAATGAGAAAGAGTGAAGCAACTGAACAAATAAAACAGAGTCAGCATAGAATGAAAGAAGGGGGAAAGAACAAGCATGTAAGAAAAAGATGCAAAAAAAAACCCATGATGGGGGGGTAATATGCCAGATACAAAAGAAGACAGTGTAATATTTGAGTAAGAGGAATGCAGATGAGTAGAAGTTATGTTTGTATGTGTGTGCATCTAAGTCATGATGTGAGGAAAAGTTGGTGTTATATATCTGTATGTCGATCACATGGGGTGAAGGGAATATTTTTGAAAGAGTTTGAAGGCAAGGTGGTTTTTAAAGAGAGAATGCTTCAGTCTATATTTAGACACAATCAATTCCTTCTCTGGATATTTTTCACCACAAGTCCTTCAAAGTAGTCATGGATCATTTTATTGCTGAGAATATCAAAATCATTTAAAACTGATCATCCCAGAACACTGTTATCACTTTATATGCAGTACATTTCCCTTTTGTTGAGTTCATGGAGGACTTTCCAGGATTTTTTTTTTCTGAAAGCATCCTGCTCTGCATTTCCCACACAACAGTAATATTGTATCACAAACACATACCACACCTTATTGAGCCATTTCCCAATTGATAAGTATCTTCTCAATTTCCAATTTTTTTTTTTTTTTTTTTTTTGCTCAGAGAAGAAAGCTGATATGGATATTTTTGTACATATAGACCATTTTAATTTTCTTTTTTATGCTATTTTGTTATTGTTAGGTCAAAGAACATGCATAAATTTATAGCCCTTTGGCATAGATTATATCTTTTGATCATCTATCAATTAGGGAATGGCTCTTACTTATTTATTTATTTATTTTAATTTGACTCATTTGAGAAATGAGGCCTTATCAGAGAACATGCTTCAGAATTATTTTCACAATTACTTTTGCTAATTGTATTTCTCCTCATTTACTGTCTCTCTCCCTTCCCCCTGTCTTTCCTCAAAAGTGATCTGCCACTGACTACTCCCTCTCCCGTTAAACCCTCTCTTCATCACCTTACCCTCTACATCCCATTCTACTTTCACTTTCTTGCTTTATAAGACAGATTTTCATACCTATATTGAATATTTGTGTTATTTCCTTTTTGAGTCATTAATTGAAAAAAATCATGAAAACAGTGTGGCAGCTAGATGGCACAGTGAAGAGAGTGCCAAGCTAACCTTCCTAAATTCAAATTTAGCCTCAGATACTAGCTATACGATTCTAGACAAGTCACTTAATTCTGTTTGCCTCAGTTTTGTCATCTGTAAAATCATAAACCACTCTAGTATCTCTGCAAAGAAAACCCCAAATACCATCAAGAAGAATCAGATATGATTGAAAACAACTGAACAACAAAATGAAACATTGTAAGTAAGATAATGTAATGTTATTTATTCAGAAATATGTGTCAGAAAAAAATGTGAGGAAGATCCTTTGTATGTATATATTTAGATGTGTGTGTATGTGTATGTGTTTCATATGTCATATGAGAGGAAACAGTGAGATTGCTTGATAAGCACATAAGAAACATAAAAAACACTTTTTAGAAGTGAAAGAAATGAAAGGAATATAGTGTGAGGAAGGAAGGTAATATATGTCATAGTGACAGGCACTTATGTGTGGGAGAGGGATACAAGGAGAGATACGAGCTATAATGTGAGATAATAGGAGTATAAATTTAAAGATGCAAGTAACTTTGAAGCTCAAATATTGCAAGTCCATTTTATAGATGAGAAAATTGAAACATGGTGATGTTAAATGCTGAACCAAGGTCACATAAATTATAAACAAAACTGAAATACAAGTATAATCCTTGATTTTAAATCCAGTCTTCTTTCCATTACATTATTTTGAATGGGAATAAACTTTGTAAGATTATATTGAAGTTCAGATCTGAGCCAAAAAACATTCATTCATTTTACACCTAGGGCAGGATGAAAGAAGTCTGAATCTGTGAAGTTGTGAAGTTGCTGCCAATGAAAGTTTGTTTCAGTTTTCCAGCAATTCATTCCTTAATTTTCATTCCAGCTAGCCTTTATGACATCAAAGGTAGTATATTTATAATAAAACAAACAAAAAAAGACTAAAACAAATGTCTACATGACAAGATTACCAAAAGTTCTGAGGATCTAGGTCCTAGATTCCTCCATTCAAGAATGAAACCAGCCTCATCTTGTTCAAATCTTGATCACAGCCTTTAATATATCTTTAATAAAGGACCAGCCCCTAATGTTGCCAATAAACAAAAATGCCAATTCTGATGGACTTCTCTTAGTCTCCATACTCCTTGATCCTTTACAAAATTAAATACTTTTGATCACCCAAATTTCTGCCAGACATAATCTCTTCCTTGAGTTTTTGTAACATAGTTCTCCCACTTCTTCTGTCTTACTGGCTGTTGTTATTTTCTCCTTTGTTCTGGAAAAAGACAGCCATAATATCCTGGAAGTGAAGCCATGAGAGGTAAATGAATTGGATTTTCTTTCTGGCAAGGAGATTAGAATAACAGATAGAACACTGGTCTTTGAGTCAGGAAGACCTGACTCAAGCCTCAGACACTTACTAGATGTTGTGACCTTGAAGAAGTTTTTTAACCTCTGCTTGCCTCAGTTTCCTCAATTGTAAAACTGTGAAAACAATGGCACTTATTTTGCAAGGATGTATAAGGATCATATGATATAGTATTTGCAAAGTGCTTAGCATTGTGTTTCACACAAAGTAGGTTCTATATAAATAGATTTCCTTATATTTGCTGCTTCTTTTTTTCTATAAATATATATTTTAAAATCCTTACCCACATCCTAGGAAAGATATTACTGTAGGTCTTCCTTCCGGGGGTGGAGCCATGGTGGCAGAGATCAGACAGGAGTCTCTGTAACCTCCTTTAACCTCCCCTCAAACCAACAAAATATGAAGCCTCTAGACTGATTTTGAAGCAAAAAAATCCACAATATCTGGAGGACAACATGATTCTAGAAGAAAATAATCTGGAAGAACTTCAAAACAGGTCTGTTTTAATTGGGCAGGGGGGTGGTCTGCTGAACCCAGACTGCAGCACAGGGAGACCAGGGCAGGGAGCTGGAGCAGGGAGCTGGAACAGGAGTCGGAACAGGAGTCGAAACAGGAGTGGGAGCGTTGTGCTTTTCACACACCTGGGAGTCTTCTGGGGGCCTCTTGGGCCAATCTGTCCTGATTGTGGGCAGGTGGTTTGGAGGGTCTGCATTTTGTGGGGGGTAGGTTGTGAACCACTGAACCCCTGATGAGCATCGGACCTAGCTGCCATTACACAGTACCCTAGGGCTATCAATCAATCAACAGGACTGATCAGCACCAGAAATAATTCAATCAGCAGAACTGCCCAGTACCTGACATAATTCAATCAGCAGAACTGCCCAGTTCTTGAAATAACTCAAATCAGCATAACTGCCCCAGGGCAAATTAAAGCAGCTGTCCCACCTTTGCCTTAAACAGACCCCACATCTTTATAAAAAAAAATGAATAAAAACCAAAAAGAGCTCTCACCATAGACAACTTTTATGGAGAGAGGGAAGAACAGACCTCAAATCCTGAGGCCCCTAAAGGTAAAGCAACTCGAGAAAAAGCCCCAAAGAGAGACATAAACTGGTCTCCATGTCACAAGGCTTTCTTTGAAGATTACATAAAAAATCTCAAAAGAGAGTTAGAAGAAACATGGGGAAATGAAATGAGATCACTGCAAAATAAAATAGAAAAAATGGAAAAAGAATGCAATGAACAAAAAAAAATGTAATTGGTCAATTGCAAAAGGAACTAAAAACAGTAACTGAAGAAAATAAGACATTAAAAATTAGAATCGAACAATTGGAAATGAATGACTCATTAAGACTTCAAGAATCAGTAAAACAAATCAAAAAAAATGAAAAGATAGAGAAAAACATGAAATATCTCCTAGGAAAAACAACAGACCTGGAAAATAGATCTAGGAGAGACAATCTAAGGATTGTAGGGCTTCCTGAAAGCCATGATGAAAAAAAGAACCTAGACACTATCTTCCAGAAAATCATAAAAGAAAACAGCCCTGATATTTTAGACCCAGAAGGCAAAATACTCCTTGAAACAATCCACTGATCACCTCCTGAAAGAAACCCAAAAATTAAATCCCCCAGAAATATCGTGGCTAAATTCCAGAACTATCACACCAAGGAAAAGATATTACTAGAACCCAGAAAGAAACAATTTAAATATCGGGGAGCCACAATTAGGATCACACAGGACCTAGTAGCTTCTACTTTGAAGGATCGAAGGGCCTGGAATCAGATATTTCAAAGGGCAAAGGAACTTGGATTACAGCCAAGAATAAGTTACCCAGCTAGAATGAGCAGGGAAGAAGATGGTCATTCAATGATATAGGAGAATTTCACCTATTTCTACTGAAAAGACCAGAACTGAACAAAAAATTTAATCTACAAACACAGAACACAAGAGAAACATAAAAAGGTAACAAGAAAAAAAAAAACTCTTGAGAACTATATTTATGTTATAGATACTTATACAAAGAGGGTTGATTTTATGAATCTATTATTACATTATGATTATGATATGATTACTGTGATTCTATGATTATTATATGATTATTGTGATTTTATGATTATTATGATATGATAAACTGAAAAAGAAATTAGAGGTAGAAAAAGGATAACACTGGAAGAAGAGGAAAAGGAGGAATAATAAGGGAAATTACATCACCTGCAGAGGCAAAGAAAACCTATAATGATTGAGGGGAAAAAAAGGGAGGGGAATGAGAATTGGGTTAATCTCCATCTCATCAGATTTGGCTCTGAGGGAGTAATAGACATACTTATAAGGAAACAGGAGGGAAAGGGGGAAAAAAGGGGTGGATGGGGCTCTAAAGGGGAAGGATTGTTTGAGGGTGGTGGTTATCAAAAACAAAATAGTAGGAAGGAGGGAAAGGGGATAAGAAAGAGAAAAGCATAAGCTAAGGTAAATAAGATGGCAGGAAATACAAAATTAGTTATTTTAACTGTGAATGTGAATGGAATGAACTCTCCCTTAAAGCAGAAGCAGATAGCAGACTGGATTAAAAACCAGAATCCAACAATATGTTGTATACAAGAAACACATCTAAAACATAGAGATACATACAGGGTGAAGGTAAAAGGCTGGAGCAGAATCTATTATGCTTCAGGTGAACAAAAAAAAGCAGGGGTAGCAATCCTGATCTCAGACCAAGTAAAATCAAAGATAGACTTAATTAAAAGAGACAAAGAAGGAAATTATATCTTCCTAAAGGGTACCATAGATAATGAAGCAATATCAATACTAAACATATATGCACCAAGTGGTATAGCATGGAAATTCCTAGAGGCAAAGTTCAGAGAGATGCTAGAAGAAATAGACAGCAAAACTATAATAGTGGGGTATCTCAACCTCCCTCTCTCAGAACTTGATAAATCAAACCACAAAATCAATAAGAAAGAAGTTAAGGAGGTAATCAAAATGTTAGAAAAGTTAGGTATGATAGATCTTTGGAGGAAATTAAATGGAGACAGAAAGGAGTTTACTTTTTTCTCAGTAGTCCATGGAACTTATACAAAAATTGACCATGTGTTAGGACACAAAAACCTCAAAATCAAATGCAGGAAGGCAGAAATAATAAATGTTTTTTTTTTTCAGATCATGAAGATGTTAGTCTTATCTTTTTCATCTTCTTTTTCTTCTTTGATATCTTTTATGTAAAGGAAATTATTGAACCTAAATAAAAATTAACTGAGATGTTCTGTCTATGTATTCTTCCATATTTGTAAATTGTTAATGTGACCCATGTACTATACATCTTCAGTATATTTTAATAGATCGTCTTTCATGTTCTTCCTGTATATATATATATATATATATATATATACATGGCTTTGCATTGAGGTAATCAGATGGAATAGTAGATATATCCTAGAGTTAAAGCCAAGAAGGTGTGAGTTCAAATATGTCCTCAGATACTAATTGTGTGACCCTAGACAAGTCACTTAATCCTATAGCTGTTTCAGTTTTCTCAACTGTAAAATGGGAATACAAACCCTCTCTGTAAAACCAAATATATCTGATATTCTCTCTTTGAGCCAAATCTCATGACAGTAAGATTCACACAATGATCATCCCCCTCCCTTCTTTCCTTTAATTATAATAGGTTTTCTTTGCCTCTTTGTGAGATGTAATTTCCCTTATTTTACCTCCTTTTTTTCTCTTTTTCCAGTATGATCTTCTTTCCATCTCTAGTTTCTTTTTCATGTTATAATAAAATCAAATTATACCCACACACTCTAAGTATACCCATAGCAGAAATACAGTTCTTTCCTTTTTACCTTTATATGCTTCTTTTGACTTCTGTGTTTGTATTTTAAATTTGTTTTTCATTTCTGATATATTCATTAGAAATAGGTGAAATTCACCTATATCATTATATGTACATCTTCTTCCCTGAAAGATAGTGCTAATTTTAACTGATAGTTTATTCTTGGCTGTAATCCAAGTTCCTTTGCCTTTCAGAATACCAGATTCCAGGCTGTTTGGTTCTTTAAGTTGGAAGCTACTAGGTCCTGGGAAATCCTAATTGTATCTCCTTGGTATTTAAATTGTTTCTTTCTGGATGCTTGCCATATCTTTTCTTTGGTTTGATAGTTCTGAAATTTAGCTTTGATATTCCTTGGGAATTTAATTTTTGGGTGTCTTTCAGGAGGTGATCATTTAACTTTTTCAATAAATATTTTACCTTCTGTTTCTAAGACATCAGAGCAGTTTTTCATTATGATTTCCTGTAAGGTAATGTTTAGGTTTTATTTTATTTGATTTTTTATAATGACTTTCAAGAAGACCAATAATCCTTAGATTGTCTCTCCTAGATCTGTTTTCTAAGTCAGTTGTTTTTCCTATAAGGTATTTCATATTTTTTCTTTTTTTTTCATTTTTTTTGTTTGACTGATTCTTGAAGTCATAGAGTCATTCACTTAAATTTGTTTTATTCTAATTTTTAATGTATTATTTTATTCAGTTACATGCTTAGCTCCTTTTGTATTTGCCCAATTGAATTGTTTTGTTCATTGCATTTTTTTCCATTTCACAAATTTTGTTTTTTAATGAATTGGTATCTTTTTCATGTCCATGTTGTAAGACATTATATGCTTTGTCCATTTCACCAAATTTATTTTGTAGGGAGTTATCTGTTTTTTTTTCTCATCTCTTCTTGCAATGATCTCATTGTCTTTCCTCCTTTTTCTTCTAACTCTCTTCTAAGATTCTTTATGCAATCTTCCATAAAAGCCTTGTGAAATGGGGACTAGTTTATATTTCCCTTTGGTACTTCATCTAGAGTTGATTTGCCTTTAGGATCCTCTCTCTCCGTAAAAGCTGTCTATGGTGAAAGTTATTTTTAATTTTTTCGTTCATCAATGGTTTTTAAGTGTTGAGGCCGAGTTCTTCCATATCTCAGTGGTTTACAATTTGCCTTTGGTAACAAATGTGCAAAATTACCTGCTTGCAACCAGAACAGAGTAGCCTAAGAGGCTCATAGGAGATTCCCAGGTGCTTGGAAGCTGCAGAGCTCTGGGGCCCCACCTCAGCTCCTGGTCCCAGTCTCCCTTTTCTGTGATCTGAGCTCATGTGACTTCTTTCACCCTGCTGGTCTGAAACAGACCTAAGTTTCTTCCAAGGAATCCTCTTCTGGAAAGGTGTTGTACAATAAATATTTGTGGGTTTTATGATTCCAAAACCAGCTTAAAGGCATAATCTACTGTTAGTTTGAGAGAAGGTCAGAGAAGGTCACAGAAAGTCATGTCTGCTCTTCACCATCTTGGTTTTATCCCTCATGCCCCCATTGTATAATTTTTAAAGGAACAAGGAAACAATCATTTGATTGCTTGGCTAATAATGACCTTTCCAATAAGGCAGATAGAGTTAAGATTCACAATTTCCCTCGCAAAATTTATACTTCACCCAGCTGCCAAACATGTTCCTATATCACTGATCTGACATTCATGCTTCTACAATAAGACATAAAGTTCTTGTTTTGTTTGCAATTCTTTTTTTAACTTTTTTTTTTTATTAAAACTTTTTTACCCATATGTATGGGTAATTCTTCAACACTGAACCTTACAAAGCTTTCTGTCAAATTCTCCCCCCCCGAGTCCCCACACCTCCCCCAGATGGCAGGAAATCCACTACATGTTAATTATGGTAAAATACTTGACAAATCGAATATATATGTATATATTTCCGCACGTATCTTGCTGTGCAAGAAAAATCATATGTACTAGGAAAAAGCATCAGAGAAAGGAAACACAATGTAAGCAAACATCAATAGAGAGCATGAAAATGTTGTATTGTGGTCCACATTTCATATCCCTCTCTCTGGGTGTATATGGCTTTCTTCACTGAACAATTGGAACTGGTTTGAAACATTTCATTGTTGAAGAGAGCCATGTCCATCAGAATTGATCATCATATGGTATTGTTGTTGCCATGTGTAAGGATCTCCTGGTTCTGCTCATTTCGCTCAGCATCAGTTCATGCAAGTCTCTCCAGGCCTCTCTGAAATCATCCTGCTGGTCGTTTCTTATAGAACAATAAAATTCCATAACTTTAATATACCATAATTTTATTCATCCATTCTCCAATTGATGGGCATCCATTCAGTTTCCAGTTTCTAGCCACTACAAAAAGGGCTGCCACAAACATTGTTGCACATGTGGGGCCCTTTCCTTCCTTTAAGATCTCTTTGGGATATAAACCCAATAGAAACACTGTGGCTCAAAAGGTATGCACAGTTTGATAATTTTTGAGCATAGTTCCAAATTGCTCTCCAGAATGGCTGGATCCGTTCACAGTTCCACCAAAAATGTATCAATGTCCAGTTTTCCCACATCCCTTCCAATGTTCATCAATATCATTTCCTGTCATTTTAGCAAATCTGACAAATGTGTAGTGGTACCTCAGAGTTGCCTTAATTTGCATTTCTCTGATCAATAGTGATTTGGAGAACATTTTTATATGACTGGAAATAGTTTTAATTTGATCACCTGAAAATTGTCTGTTCATATCCTTTGACCATTTATGGATTGGGGAATGGTTTGAATTCTTATAAATGACACAATTCTCTATGTATTTTAGAAATGAGGCCTTTGTCATAATCCTCAAATGTAAAGATGATTTCCCAATTTATTTCTTCCCTCCTAATCTTGACTGCATTGGTTTTATTTGTACAAAAACTTTTTAACTTAATATAGCCAAAATTTTCTATCTAGTGTTCATTTAAGAGTTCCACTTCTTCTTTGGACATAAATTTATTCCATCTCCACAGTTCTGAGAGGTAAATTACACTATGTTCCTCTAAGTTGCTTATAATATCACTCTTTATATCCAAATCATGAACCCATTTAGATTTTATCTTGGTGTGTGGTGTTAGGTGTGGATTAAGCCCTAATTTCTTCCACACTAGTTTCCAATTTTCCCAGCAGTTTTTGTCAAATAGTGAGTACTTATCCCAAAATCTGGGGTCTTTGGGTTTATCAAACACTAAATTG
>JAJPUD010010968.1:25972-36061 GCA_023553655.1 Myrmecobius fasciatus | reverse complement strand
ATATATTCCTCCATTTCATTTAGATTATCAAATTTATTGGCATAAAGTTGGGCAAAGTATCTCCTAATTATTACTCTAATTTCCTCTTCTTTGGAGGAAAGTTCTCCATTATCTTTTTTGAGACTAACAATTTGATTTTCCTCTTTTCTTTTTCTAATCAAATTAACTAAAGGCTTATCTATTTTGTTAGTTGTTTTCATAAAACCAATTCTTAGTTTTATTTATTAATTCAATAGTTTTCTTATTTTCAATTTTATTTATCTCCCCTTTTATTTTCAGAATTTCCAATTTGGTATTTAATTGAGGATTTTTAATTTGATCCTTTTCTAGCTTTTTTAATTGTAAGCCCAATTCATTGATTTTCTCTTTCTGTATTTTATAAAGTAAGCCTCTAGAAATATAAAATTACCCCTTAGAACCACTTTGGCCATATCCCACAAATTTTGTATGTTGTCTCATTATTGTCATTCTCCTGGATGAAATTATTGATTGTGTCTATGATTTGCTTTTTCACCAATTCATTCTTTAAAATTATATTATTTAATTTCCAATTAACTTTTGCTCTGTTTTCTCCTGGCCTTATATTACATGTGAGTTTTATCGCATCATGATCTGAAAAGGATGGATTTACTATTTCTTCTTTTCTGCATTTGAATTTGAGGTTTTTATGCCCTAACCCACGATCAATTTTTGAATGAGTTCCATGAACCCTTGAGAAAAAAAATAAACCCCCTTCTATCGCCATTGAGTTTCCTCCAAATATCTATCATACCTAACTTTTCTAACATGTTGTTTGCCTCTCTAACTTCTTTCTTATTTATTTTGTGGTTTGATTTATCTAATTCTGAGAGAGCAAGGTTGAGATCCTCCACTAGTATAGTTTTGCTGTCTATTTCTCTTTGCATCTCTGTTAGTTTCTCCTCTAGGAATTTGGATTCTATGCCACTTCGTGCATATATGTTTAGTATTGATACCACTTCATTATCTATGGTATCCTTTAGTAAAATATAGTTTCCTTCCTTCTGTCTTTTAATTAGATTTATTTTTGCTTTTTCTTGACCTGAGATAAGGATTGCTACCCCTGATTTTTTTTTGTTCACCTGAAGCATAAAAGATTCTGCTCCAGCCCTTTATCTTCAGTCTGTATGCATCTCTATGTTTTAGATATGTCTCTTTTAAACAACATGTTGTAGCATTCTGGCTTTTAATCCAGTCTGCTATTTGCTTGCATTTTATGGGAGAATACATCCCATTCACATTCACAGTTAAATAACTAAATCTGTATTTGCTGCCATCTTATTTACCTAAAATTATGTTTTTCTCTTCCCTTTCCCCCTTTCTCCCTTCCCCTCTCCCCAGTATTTTGTTTTAGATGAACACCTCCCTCTAACAGTCCTCCCCTTTTTAGAACCCCTCCCTCTTTTTTACACCTTTTCCCTAATTTTTCTATTTTCCTGTCTATCAATCTATCCTTTTCACTCCAACTTTCCTATAAGGAGGGACAAGATTTTCTGTGAAACCAAATGTGTCTGATATACTCTTTTAGAGCCCAATATGAGGAGAGTAAGATTCACACAAGGATCATCCTCCTCCCTTCTTTCCCTCAATTATATTAGATTTTCTATGCCTCTTCATGAGATTTTAACCTTATTTTGCATCCTTTTTAAAATTTATTTTAATTTCCTTTCCCCTCTTTTTCCAGTATGATACCCCTTCCACCTCTAATTGCTTTTCCTTTATTATCAAAGTAAAATCAAATTATATCCCCAATCTTTAAGTATACCCATAGCAGAAATGTAATTTTCAAGTGTTCTTTCCTTTTCACCTTTGTAGGCTTCTCTTGAGTTCTGTGTTTGGAGGTCAAATTTTTTGTTCTGATCTCATCTTTTCATTAGAAATAAGTGAAATTCTCCTGTATCATTGATTGACCATCTTCTTCCCTGGAAGATAATGCTCATTCTACCTGGATAGCTTATTCTTGGCAGTAATCCAAGTTCCTTTGCCTTTTGGAATATATGATTCCAGGCCCTTTGATCCTTTAATGTGGGAGCTAACAGATCTTGTGTGATTCTAATTACAGTTCCTCAGTATTTGAATTGTTTCTTTCTAGCTGCTTGCTATGTCTTTTCCTTGGTTCAATAGTCCTGAAATTTGGCCACAATATTACTTGGGGTTTTGATTTTGGGGTCTCTTTCAGGAGGTGATCGGTGAATTCTTTCAATGCCAATTTTGCCTTCTGATTCTAAAACATCAGGGCAGTTTTCTTTCATGATTTTCTGGAAGATAGCATCTAGTTTCTTTTTTTCATCGTGTCTTTCAGGGAGTCCAATAATCCTTATATTGTCTCTCCTAGATCTGTTTTCCAAGTCAGTTTTTTTCCTAGGAGATGTTTCATATTTTCTTCTATTTTTTTCTTTTTTTTTTTGTTTGACTGATTCTTGAAATCTTATTGAGTCACTTCTATTTGTTCAATTTTAATTTTTAAAGTATTGTTTTCTTCACTTACCTTTTTTAGCTCCTTTGGTAACTGGCCAATTGAATTTTTTTGTTCATTGCATTCTTTTTCCATTTTACCAATTTTGTTTTCCAATGAGTTGGTGACTTTATCAATTTCACCAATTTTATTTTTCTTTGAATTGGTGTCTTTTTCATATCTCTTTTTCAGGGCATTGTATCCTTCTTGCACTGATCTCAATTCATTTTCCCATTTTTCTTATAACTCTCTTTTGAAATTCTTTATGCAATCTTCTAGGAAAGCCTTGTGAAATGGGGAACAGCTCATGTCTCCCTTTGTGGCTTCCTCTGGTATTGCTTTACCTTTAGGAACCTCAGGATCTGAGGTCTGCCCTTCTTTCTCTCCATAAAAGCTGTCTATGGTGAGAGCTCTCTTTTGTTTCTTACTCATTTTTTTTTTTTTGCTTTTTGCTGAGGCAATTGGGGTTAAGTGACTTGCCCACAGTCACACAGCTAGGAAGTGTTAAGTGACTGAGACCAGATTTGAACTCAGGTCCTCCTGACTTCAAGACTGGTGCTCTATCCACTGCACCACCTAGCTGTCCTCTTAACTCATTTTTTTAGAGCTTGAGGTCTATTTAAAGCAGGGGATCTACAGCCATTTCAGTTTGCCCTGGGGTAGTTTGTGCTGTTGACTTCTGGTGCGGGGCTGTTCAGGCCAGGTCCACGCTTTCAGCTGCTCTCAATCAACCGTTTACCAAAGGCAGATCTTCCAAAGCATCTGTCCGCAAGCAGAAGAAAGTGGCCCAAGTGTTTCCCAGGGACTTCCTGAGTGCCTAGAATTTGCCATGCTCTGTCCCAGCCCTGGTCTCTCACCCCGGCTGTGTGCTGCCTCCTGAGCACAGCAAGCAGCCGGATCCCCTACCCATCTGAAACAGATCTGCTCCAGAGTTCTTCCAAGGTAATTTCTGATTGAAATGTATTGTACTCCAAGTGTTTGAGGGAGCCCTCACTCCAGAACCAGTTCAGAGGCTTAATTTGTTCTGAGTTTGTGGGAAGATCAGAGGAGCTCACAGAGAGTTGTGTCTGTACTCCACCATCTTGGCTCTGCCCCCTTGTTTGCAATTCTTTAGCAATTTGACCAAATCTTATCTGGCTACTTATTTGTCACAGACAATTAAATTTGGGGTTTCTAGATTTGGAGATGAGTTCAAATTCTGAGTTAGTCATTAATCTATATATGTGATCTTTGGGTAAAGTTATTTAAGCTTTTTCATTCTCAGTTTCTTCATCTCTCAGACAAAAAAAATATTGGACTTAGTGGTCTTTAAAATTTCCAAAAGCTCTAAATCTATAACCCTATGTATTAATTATTTGAATTAATGTTTTCTTTTCTATCACTAAAATATAAAATCCCTGGAAACAAAGTATATTTCATTGCTATCACTGAATTCTCAGAGTCTTTTACATAGTAGATATGTAAAAGTAACCATTTAATAAACATTCTTAAACACTTATGGGCAAAGCACAGTTCTAAGCACTGGGAATACAAATATGATTAAGAAAAAGTGGTCCTTTGAAGACCTTATATCTACCATAGGTAAAATTAGTCATAAAAGAGAAAACAACGGAGAAATGGGTTAGGAGAATATAGTTTAAAACTGGGGGAGAACTGATGTGGTGACTATTTTCTGGTTCCAGATTAGATAACATAAAACCTCACCTCTCAGAGCTCAGAGATCACAGAGATTACAAAGTCAGAGTCTGAATTCTGGTTAAAAAAGAAATGAAGAATCTGATCAAAGCAAAAAGTAGCATGGTTTGGAAATCCCAGGATTAATGATTAGCAGCAATATTGTACAACTGATTAAGTATTATACTTTGAATCAGGAAAACCTAGGCTTGAATTTGTCTTTATACTTTTATCAGTTCCATGATCCAAGTCACTTAATTGGTCTGGGCCATAGTTTCATCATCTGTAAAATGAAGGAGCCAAACTCAATGACCTCCAAGATCTCTTCCAGCTTTTAATCTATGATTGCATGACATTTAGAGGTTTATTTCACATCATTCTCCTCCAGATATTCTATATGCCAGCCAAATTCTTTTCCTTATGATTCTTCATTCAGTATGTTCACTTTACCATTCCCATACCTTTACAATGGATTCTCTTCTTTCATGGACATCATTTCCTACCTATACATACTTTGAAGAAATTCTACTTTCTTTCAAAGCTCAGTTTAAAAACCATCTCTTTAAGGGATCCCTCAGTTGCTAATTACCTTCATTCGCTCCAAAGTTATTTCATAATGACTTTTTATGTATTTTATCTTTAATTTTCTGCATCCATGTACATATTATTTCTCTTCCAAAAAATGAAGACAATTGAGGGCACTGATAATTTTTTTCTTTATATCCCTAGTGGCTAATGCAGTTCTTAATGTTTAGTAGTCGATTAATAAAGGATTCCTGAATGTATAAATGAATACAATGAATCAGAGGCTTTCCTCTAGGGCTTTTAATATTTGGGGTATGTCATTGCCACATTCAGTCTATCCAACAGATATCATTTTCCTTTGATACATTTAAAATATACAGGTACCTCATTATACCCCTTTAAAGACTTACATATAAGTAATCATTAATATGTCATTACCATCTTACTACAATGTACAATGCTTCTTTCTTATCTCACACACAATTTTGATTATTTCTCAACAATATTATTCTAACACCTTCAGCTCTATAGTATTGCAAAGAGAATATTGATATGACAAATATAGGATTTCTGTGTAAGAGGGCAGCTTTGGCTCATTGCTGTCACTGAGCAATTTTGCAATTACAATCCAACCTCATCTCATCTTCCCTATTCAACTTTGGACTTATTGTCCATTAGCATTGCCTATCAAAAATATACTTTTTATAATATCATGCAGGAGGTGAGTCTTAAAATCATTGAAAAATCATTTAACAAGGTGTCCTAAGGAGAGAAGGGCATAAAAGAGTGGGAAAAAACTCTAAGTTTGATACTGAGTCCCCAAAAGGCAATCAAGAGAATATCTTCTTGATTTGTATTCCTACATTCTCACCTTTATAAAATTTTTATGAGAATGATTTGCATATATATAAAGAGTATCTTAAATAAAAATGTGAGAAGAGAACATATAGTGAGAACACTGTCAGATAGTGAATTAAACTTTTTCAGTGTTTAAAAAAAATTCATTACACAGTTCCAACAATACTATGGAATAATTGTGTAATACAACTATCCATATATTATAAGTCAAGTTACTGGGATTTAGGAACTTAGCTTAAATGTTTTGTCCAGACCCACATGGATAAATAATATCAAAGGAAGGATTTAGCCCCAGGATCGATACTATATTTTTCATTCCTCCATTCTTAATAAAGGTTTTGCAGATGATTATATGCATCCATTTTTTGTCAAACAGTTGGCAGAAAACACACAATACAATATCCTAATGTGTTCATTGATTATTATTAAATATATATATATATGTATGTATATACATATATATATATGTGTATATATATAAACAAGCTAATGACGTAGAGAAAATGAAGGCTGAATGAATGGTCAAATAAGGAATTCACAACACACCTAGGTTAAGATCAAGCAAGTTGGCCCAAGAATTGAAAAAAAAAGGATATCAGGAAAAGTAACATTTTGGACATTGTGAAAATTGGCAATTCAAAATTGTGTTGAACTTTTATGATACAGTTTTGCTCTGTAGTATTAAATACAATATTTTCAACAGACTTTTTTTCAAATAATGTTATAAGGTATGAAATCTTGAAAAAAACCAACAATTACAAGTGATAGAGATGATATAGATTTGTCAGTGTGTGTGTGTGTGTGTATACCTTGGACTATAATCCCACTGATAATTTTTGCTAAAGGTATAGGAGGAACCTGACTGAGGAAATGCATGCTCAGAGGAAAAAAGTGAACTAGTCAAATGGCACATGCAAGTATTATTAGGAAGGCATAATGAATAGTCTAAATGTTCATTGGTACTCGCAAAAGTAAAAAGAAGTAGAGGGAAGTATTCAGAATATTGAGTGTATGTCTTGAAGAAGCTGTTGTAGAAAATAGAGAAGAATCACACAATATAAGAATTATGAGGCATGACTCCGCCAAAGTAGGGAACTCCCATATCAGTGAAACAATATATGTATTGAAATATTTTTAATTTATTTTTTTAATTCTCAAAAATTCATCCTTTCTCTTTCCCATTCAGTCCCCCAACACAGAAAATGGAAGTAAGAAACCCTTGTAAAAATGCACTTATGAAGCAACACAAATTGCTATTTAGGTGATGTCCAAAAAAGCATATCTATCAATACACTGAGCTTCTTGTCAGTACACTGAAATTTTTATGTTGCTGTCAAGAGGCATGTAACATGTTTCATCTTGAGTTCTCTGGAATTTTGGTTAGCCATTATGTTGATTAACGTTAAGATTTTCAAAGTTATTTGTGCTTAAGATGTTTTTATATAATTTGTTCTAGTTCTGCTCACTGAACTCTGCATCAATTCATAAAACTTCATGTTTCTCTGAAATTATGCTATTTATCATTGTTTTGAAGTATAATCAAATTACACAAAACTCATATATCAAAATTTTTGAGCTATATCTCAATTAATGGTTATTATTCTTATAAATTTGAATCACTTATTTATATATCTTAGAATGGATACCTTTATCAGAGAATTTACTGCAGACATTTTCTAGAAGTATCTGTTTCCATTTTAATTTTATCTGAATTAGTTTGTCTGCATATAAACTAAAAAAACATCATAACTATATATCTTTTATTTCTATCAACTGGTATAGTCCTTGTTTGGTCTTCAACTCTTCCCCAATCAAAATATCTTAAATGGTAATTTCTTTCATTAGATTCTAATTTGTTTATGTTAAAATAAAAGTCTAAGTTACAAAACATTTGTAGTTTATCTTGGTATGTTGTGGGAAGTGTTAATCTATATTTATTTTCTTTTAGACTTTATTATATTATTATACTTTAGCATTCCAAAATTTGTTATTTGTTATTTGTTTTTTGTTTGTTTGTTTTTTGCAAAAAAAAATAAGCTTTTCCTCTAAAAGTGGAGGGAACTTATCAGGCACTAGGTTGTTCTCATTTACATCTGATATACTGAGTAATAAATTTGTTCACCTATTGACTTCCCTATGAGCAAAATCATTTTGAGGATTTTTTTTTATTTTGTATAATTTAATATTAAATACATTTAGGTCCCTATCTTTCCACTCTTTCCATTATTTCCTCTGATTTTTTTCTTATTCCTGCAGATGAATTTGGTTATTTTTCCCCAGCCTTATGAGTAATCCTTCTGTAGTTGGTAAGAAACTGAAAAAAATCATTAATTCATGTAATTATTGTAATGGATATCATTTTTATTATATTGCCTTCATCTATACATAAGCCATCAATATTTCTCCCATTATTTGGTGTGCTTTTGTTTGTGTGAAGAGTGCTTTATAGTTATATTCATAAAGTTCCTGGGTTTTCTTCACAGATATATTCCCAAATATTTTAGATGTTACAAAATTTTGTTTTTTAATGGACTTCCCTTTGTTGTCTCTTCCTGTTGACTTTTCCATAAAAATATTGAAACATTTTCCAAAACACTGGTAAAAAATCTTTCAGAAATACACCATTTCTCTAACTATTTCATAACTCCTTTGATATTAATGATGAAAAGGTATTATAATGTTATGATATTAGTTGAATTGAAGTGTTGTAATATATCTTAGACATCAATGTGAGAGATACCTATTTAAAGAAGAGTCCTTAAGATTAAATGTGCTTGCATTAGATGAAATGATTAATTTCTTTGTTTTGTAATCAACAAATAGAAATGGAATGTGGTGTTTTATTCTCTATATTTCTTAATTATTAGGTTGTGAAGAAGTGATCTATTAATAGAAAGTTGTCAATAAAAGGATAGATTTTCCTTTAAGTTGGCCTTTAGATAAGTTGATGATATTTTCTCAGTCATTATATATTTTTTGTTTTATATGATTATAATTAAATGAGATAATATGATGTGTTAGTAGAATGTAAGTTTAGGGGAACAAGATCTATACCAGTGGGGTCTTTGTATCTCAAGTCCTTTTTATAAGGAATGGAACATAGTAGGAATTTAATAAATGTTAATTAATTGACTGATAAATTGTAGCACTCTGTTCAAGTTATTGAAAAGTGTTTAAGCAGAGCTTGAAATCTAATATCCTTTTCATTTAGAGAGTCTATATTTTTAAAAAATAAAACTGCTTAAGAGAAAAGATCATTTGCAAATAAGCTATTAGGTTTAATTTGTATGATCTCTATGATGAGTAAGCCTCACTTCCCACAATTTCATAATTACCAAAAATATTTTCAGAGTAGTAATAATTTAGAAAATATGAAAGCACTTTTTTGGGGAAATTGAGTATATTGTCCATGATGTTATAGATCTTATTTAATATTATAAAAATGTCTTCATATCTACATAAAACTTGATCATTTTATGTTTTGCCTATTCACTAAACCACAATGAATTTGATTTTGTCGTCCTAATAAAAATGATATTGAAATATATTTTAGCTGTGCTTGAGATTAAGCCTGTGTGATTCCTGAATATATTTATAGGCATCCAACAATTAAATATATTATAGAACCTTGTCAGCTGTGACTTGATATTTTCTTTATTTACAGTTCTTTATTTTTTTTAATTTTATTTTATTTGCAAAACATACGTATGGGTAATTCTTCAACATTAACCCTTACATATCTTTCAGTTACAATTTATTCCCCCCAACTCCAGACCCCTACCCTAGATGGCAGGATATCCACTACATGTTAATTATCTTAAAATACTTGACAGATTGAATATATGTGTAAACATTTTGACACTTATCTTTGTTGTGAAAGAAAAATTGTATCTACACGAAAGACATGTCAGATAAAGGAAACACAATGTAAGCAAACATCAATCAAGAGTATGAAAATGTTATGTTGTGGTCCACATTTCAGGTCCCTCTCTCTGGGAGTATATGGCTTTCTTCACTGAACAATTGGAAGTGGTTTGAAACATTTCATTGTTGAAGAGAGCCATGTCCATCAAAATTGATCATCATATAGAATTGTTGTTGCCATATATAATGATCTCCTGGTTCTGCTCATTTCACTCAGCATCAGTTCATGTAAGTCTCTCCAGGCCTCCCTGAAATTATCCTGCTGGTCGTTTCTTATAGAATAATAATATTCCATAATATTCATATACCATAATTTATTCAGCCATTCTCCAATTGAAAGGAATCTATTCAATTTCCAGTTTCTAGCCACTACAAAAAAGGACTGCCACAAACATTCTTGCACATGTGGGGCCCTTTCCTTCCTTTATGATGTCTTTAGGATATAAGCCCAATAGAAATGTTGCTGGGTCAAAGGGTATTCACAGTTTCATAAGTTTTTGAGCATAACTCCAAATTGCTCTCCAGAATGGCTGCATCCGTTCACAGCTCCACCAACAATGCATCAGTGTCCCAGCCTTCCCAAATCCCTTCCAACATTCATCATTATCATTTCCTGTCATTTTAGCCAATCTGAC
>JAJPUD010010968.1:0-17889 GCA_023553655.1 Myrmecobius fasciatus | reverse complement strand
CATATGTTATACAAATAAAAAGCTTTAATAAAAAAAAATAATAATGGTGACAGTGGACAGCCTTGTTTCACTGCTGATCTTATTGGGAATTACATTACATATGATGCTTGCTGAAGGTTTTAAGTAGATACTACTAATCATTTTAAGGAAAAGCCCATTAATTTCTATACTATCCAGTGTTTTTAATAGGAATGAGTGTTGTATTTAATCAAAGGCTTTTTCTGCATCTATTGAGATAATCATATGGTTTTTGTTAATTTGGTTATTAATATAATTGATTATGCTAATAGTTTTCCCAATATTGAACCAGCCCTGCATTCCTGGTATAAATCCTACTTGGTCATGGTGTATTATCTTGGGGATAACTTTCTGTAATCTCATTGCTAAAATCTTATTTAAAATTTTTGCATCAATATTCATTAGGGAAATGGGTCTATAGATTTCTTTCTCAGTTCTTTCCATACCTGGTTTAGCTATCAGCACCATATTTGTGTCATAGAAGGAATTTGGTAGTACACCTTCTTTCTCTATTTTTTCATATAATTTATATAATATTGGGATTAATTGTTCTTTGAATGTTTATTAGAATTCACATGTAAATCCCTCTGGCCCTGGAGATTTTTTCTTAGGGAGTTGATTAATAGCTTGTTTTATTTCTTTTTTTTTCCAAAATGGGGCTATTTAAATAATTTATTTCCTCTTCTGTTAGCCTAGGCAATCTATATTTTTGTAGATATTTCTCCACTTCATTAGATTATCAAATTTATTGGCATAAAGTTGGGCAAAGAAACTCCTAGTTATTACTCTAATTTCCTCTTCATTGGAGGAAAGTTCTCCCTTATCTTTTTTGACACTAACAATTTGATTTTCTTCTTTCCTTTTTCTAATCAAATTAACCAAAGGCTTATCTGTTTTGTTGGTTTTTTCATAGAACCAACTCTTAGATTTATTTATTAATTTGATAGTTTCCTTATTTTCAATTTTATTGATCTCCCTTTTAATTTTCAGAATTTCCAATTTGGTATGAAATTGACGGTTTTTAATTTGGTCTTTTTCTACCATTTTTAATTTTAATCCCATTTCATTGAACATTTCTTTCTCTGTTTTATGCACTTAAGTATCTAGAGATATAAAATTACCCCTTATAACCGCTTTAGCCGTGTCCCACAAATTTTGGTATGTTGTCTCATTATTGTCATTCTCCTGGATGAAATTATCGATTGTGTCTATAATTTGCTCTTTCATCCATTCATTCTTCAGGATTAGATTATTTAATTTCCAATTAATTTGTGGTCTGTTTTCTCCTGGTCTTATATTACATGTGAGTTTTACTGCAGCATGATCTGAGAAGGATGCATGTACTATTTCTGCTTTTCTGCATTTGATTTTTTTTTAATAAAGCTTTTTATTTGCAAAACATATGAGTGACCTTTCAACATTGACCTTTGCAAAAAAAACTTTTTTTTCCCAAAATTTCCTTTCCCTCCCCCCACCCCCCACCCCTAGATGACAGGTAATCTAATACATGCTAGATAGGATAAATTATATGACAAATACAATACATGTATACATATCTATACAGTTATCTTACTGCACAAGAAACATCAGATCTAGAAAGAGAAGAAGAAAAAAAAACAACCTAAGAAGGAAAACAGAATGCATGGAACTATTCACAGAAAGCATTAAAATGCTGTGTTGTGGTTCACTCTCAGTTCCCACAGGCCTCTCTCTGGATGTATATGACTATCTTCATCATAGCACAACTGGTTTGAATCACATCATTGTTGAAGAGAACCATGTCCATCAAAATTGATCATCATATAGTCTTGTTCTGCATTTGATTTTGAGGTTTTTATGCCCTAACACACGATCAATTTTTGTATAAGTTCCATGACCCCCTGAGAAAAAAAGTATACTCCCTTTTATCACCATTCAATTTCCTCCAGAGATCTATCATACATACCTAAGTTTTCTAGCTTTTTGTTTTCATTCCTAACCTCTTTCTTATTTATTTTGTGATTTGATTTATCTAATTCTGAGAGAGCAAGGTTGAAATCCCCCACTAGTATAGTTTTACTGTCTCCTTGCATCTCTGTTATTTTCACCTCTAGGAATTTGGATGCTATACCACTTGGTGCATATATGTTTGGTATTAATACCACTTCATTGTCTATGATACCGTTTAGTAAAATATAGTTTCCTTCCTTATCTCTTTTAATTAGGTCTATTTTTGCTTTTACTTGATCTGAAATTAGGATTGCTACCCCTGCCTTTCTTTGTTTACCTGAAGCATAAAAGATTCTGCTCCACCCCTTTACCTTCACTCTGTATGTATCTCTATGTTTAAGATGTGTTTCTTGCAAACAACATATTGTAGGTTTCTGGCTTTTAATCCAGTCTGCTACTACCTTCTGTTTTATGGGAGAGTTCATCCTATTCACATTCACAGTTAAAATAAATATATCTGTATTTCCTGCCATCTTATTTACCCAGAGTTATGATTTTCTCTTCCCTTTCTCCTCTCTGCCTTCCCCCTTCCCCAGGACTTTATTTTTGATGACCACCTCCCTCCAACAGTCCTCCCTCCTTTAGACCCCTTTCCTCCCCCTTTACAACTTTCCCCTAATCCTTCTATTAGTCCATCCATTTCCTTTCTTCCTTTCCCTCCCGCCTTCCCAAAAGGAGGGTCAGGTCTTTCTTTGAAGCAAAATGTGTCTGATATATTCTGTTAGAGTCCAATCTAATGAGAGAAAGGTTTACACAATACTCATTGCCCTCCCTTCTTTCCCTCATTTATATTAGATGTTCTATGTCTCTTCATGGGACGTTGCCTTATTTTACCTCCTTTTTATTTTTACTTTATTTTACCTCCATTCACCTCCCCTCCTTTTTTTTACAGTATGATGTACCTTCCACCTCTAATTTCTTTCCGATTATTATCAAAGTAAAATCAAATTATACCACATTCTTTAAGGATACCCCTAGTAGAGATATAGTTCTCAAGAGTTCTTTCCTTTTTACCTTTTTACGCTTCTCTAGAGTTCTGTGTTTGGAGGTCAAATTTTTTGTTCAGATCTGGTCTTTTCATTAGAAATAGGCGAAATTCTCCTGTATCATTGAATGACCATCTTCTTTCCTGGAAGATGATGCTCATTCTAGCTGGATAACTTATTCTTGATTGTAATCCAAGTTATTTTGCCTTTTGGAATATCTGATTCCAGGCCCTTCGATCCTTTAATGTGGAAACTGACAGATTTTATGTAATTACTGTTCCTTGGTATTTGAAGTGTTTCTTTCTAGCTGCTTGCAATATCCTTTCCTTGGTGCGATAGTCCTGAAATTTGGCCACGATATTCCTTGGCGTTTTGATTTTGGGGTCTCTTTCAGGAGGTGATCGGTGAATTCTTTCAATGCCCATTTTGCCTTCTGATTCTAAAACATCAGGGCAATTCTCTTTCATGATTTCTTGAAAGATAGCATCAAGGTTCTTTCTTTTGTCTTGGCTTTCAGGGAGTCCAATAATCCTTAGATTGTCTCTTCTGGATCTGTTTTCCAAGTCAGTTGTTTTTCCTAGGAGATATTTCATATTTTCTTCTATTTTTTAATTTTTTTTTGTTTTTGTTTGACTGATTCTTGAAGTCTTATTGAATCATTTACTTCCGTTTGTTCAATTTTAATTTTTAAAGTATTATTTCCTTCAGTTATCTTTTTTAGCTCCTTTTGTAGCTGGCCAATTGAATTTCTTGGTTCAATGCATTCTTTTTCCATTTTGCCAATTTTATTTTTCAGTGAATTGTTGTCTTTTTCCAGTTCACCATTTTTATTTTCCAGTGAATTGATGATTTTTTCCAATTCACCATTTTTATTTTCTAGTGAATTGATGATTTTTTTCCATTTCACCACTTTTATGTTCCAGTGATTTGGTGATTTTTTCCAATTCACCAATTTTGTTTTTCAATGAATTGTTTTCTTTTTCCAATTCACCAGTCCTGTTTTCCAGTTTTTGACATCTCTGTTGCACTGATATCAATTTATTTCTCCGTTCTTCTTCTAGCTCTCTTTTCAGATGCTTTATGCAATCTTCCAGGAAAGCCTTCTGAAATGGAGTCCAGCTCATGTCCACCTTTGTGACTTCCTCTGGGATTGTTTTCAGAATCTCAGGATCTGGGGACTGCTCTACTTTCTCTCTCCGTAGAAGCTGTCTATGGTGAGAGCTCTCTTCTGCTTCTTGCTCATGATTTTTGAGCTGTAAGAAGTTTAGGTATGCATCACTTGAGGTCTAAATCACTAGCAGGGAATTCTGCTGTTTCAATTTGCCCTGGGGCAGTTGAGTTGACTTCTGGAGAAGGGCTCATCTAGATCCGCACTAGGACCATGCTTTCAGCTGCTCTCAATCCACTCAGAGGCAGATCTGCCAAAGCACCTGCGCAAGTAGGGCAAAGTGGCCCAGGCATCTCCTAGCGACTTACTGGGTGCCTAAAATCCTCCCCTCTGTCACAGCCTGACTTCCGCCCTGGCTGGCATCTGAGCGTGACCAGCTGCCAATTCCCCTGAGACTGACCTTCTCCGGAGTTTTTTCAAAGTAGATTTTTGACAGAAGTGTGTTGTACTCCAAGTGTTTCTTGGAGCCCTCACTCCAGAACCAGTTAGAAGGCTCAGTTTGTCTTGGTCTGAGGGAAGGTCTCAGGAGCTCACAGACAATGCTGTCTGCAGTTCACCATCTTGGCTCCGTCCCCTACAGTATCTTTTATAATTTATAACAAGCTATTTACTTCCTTCTCTCTGTTTTTCTCTGTCTCCCTCCCTGCCTCTGTCATTTTGTTTAAAATTAATGAATGGCAAATGGGATACAAAAAGTTAAGCAAAGCCCCTAATACACAGTTCTCTTACCAGCATATAAAGCTCTCTAGAATATTTGAAATTAAAAATACACTATTATAATGCCATAAAAAACAGCAAGAATGTAGCCACACAGCAGGGAAGAATGAGAAGAATGGAAATTTAGAAAATCATTTCTGTTGTTTTGTGTTGTAAAAAAAATTGTTATAAAAATTATTCACACACACAAAATATTGATTAAACCCTTCAATGTAATTTTTCATGGCCACCTTTTAGTCCAGAATCACATTTAATCTTGAAAGCAGAATTATAACTCAATGTGATTTCATTTGAACATTGGAGGGAAAAGGGATTATATGAAAACAGTGTGTTAGCTTTTTGCTAGTCCTAAATTAGCCTCTGGTCTCTATCTGATTGAACTTTTAATAGCTAATCCTCATTTGCATGAAAGCAAAATGTGCCTAGGTTTAGTCACTCTATGAGAAATAGAGGAAAAAACAAACAAACAAACAAACTAAAGTGTGGTAACCTTGCTTAACACTTCCTATACAATCTGCTTTTGTCTGGGGCAATTCTTAATTCAGTTTATGGTTGCTACATTCTCTTTTTTTCAGATATGCTATTATAATCTCAGAAGTATAATAATAAAAAAGTGAAGAAATAATAATATTAATAAGATGTTTTTGTGTGGCTTTAGTGTTTTTGGAGAGAAAGTGTGAAAATAGATTTTAAACTGTCACAAAGGCAGAGGTTTCTCTTAGCTCATTCTTACCTTTATATTTTAATACTTGTGATGATTTTTCACTGGCTGATTCAGAAGCAATGAGTTCATTTACATCACAATTTTGATAACATGATTCTTTGTTATTACGGAAACCCTGGTCAAGACCAGAAGTTTTTATTTAAAAAAGGAAATATATGACATCATCACTCATGACAATTCATATGATTTAATTTTTGATTGGGCTCCACAAAGTGTAACCTCACTTTATCTTCCTGACTTCCTCCCACAGTGGATGACCCAAGTTCATTGATTTTTTTCTCACTGAACAGTCAAAAATTTAGTTTTATGCTTTCATAATATATAATTTTCTATGATGGATTGAGTTCTTTCCATAAAAATCTGAATTGATAAACCTCTGCCTTTTTGACAGCTTAAAATCTATTTTTCCTTTTCTTTCTATAAACACTAAAGCCACACACAAATGTCATATTAATATTATTTCTTCACTTTTATTATTATATTTCTGAGATTATAATAGAATGATAATAGAATATATGAAAATAATTTAAGTTTTGATAAATGCATCATTTGAAAATAACAATTTCCTCATTGTAATATATTCTTATATTGTGCCCCCCTTTATTTTGTAGTTAGCAATTCCTATATTATATTTATTGACTCTCCTTCCAAATAGAACAAATTCAGTTTTTGTTTTCATGAAGCATTAGAATATTATATAGATTATGACCACTGAATAACATTTTCCAAACCATTGCATTTTGTTTCCTTTTATATTAAGAAATATTCCACATGAAGCATATGTATTATTTCATTTTTCTCATCCTTAGAGGAAATAAATTTTGCCTGAAAAAGCCTTTTCTCCTATATCACTATATGGGTAAATGTGAGAAAATCTTGCAAACAATAAATATCACCAAAAAACAATTGAATCAATATATAAAACAAGAGGTAGAGTTTCAACCTTTCTTAGATTTTAACAAGACCTAACAACAGCAAATAAACAACAGTGTTTTTTGTTTTTTTGTTTTTTTCTCCTTCCATGACTGTTAGAAATTTGGCCATCTTTGACTTAATTTCCTCCCTTCCTATCTTCTTTTTCTTGTCTTGCCTTGTCTTTCCCTTTTCTCATTTTTTCTTCCCTTCTTCCTTCCTTGCTTTTGTTTTCTTTCCATCCAATTACCCTTCTTCTCTCTTAATTTCCTCCCCTTCCTCTATTCTTTCTTTTCTTCTATTCAATCTTCCTTCCTTCCTTGGTTTTCCAAATAGTTCTATTTGAAAGATGAGTAGTTTAGTTTCTAATAATTTCAGCATTTTAGCATTGTTGTATTGTACATAATTTTAAACCATATGCAGGGGGCACCTAAGCAAATCAATACATAGCACTGGATTAGTGTTATGAAGACCTCAATGTAAACCTCAAACACTCTCACCAGCTGTGTGATTTGGAGAAAGTCACTTAATGTTTATTTGCCTTAATCCATTGGAGAATGAAATGGCAAATCACTTCAATACTTTTGCTAAGAAAACCCCCTTGGGGTCATGGAGAGTTCAACATCACTACACAAGCGCATAACAGCAACAAGTTCTTCAGTAATTGGAAAAATTATTTGAATTTTTTTTATTGTTTTCTTCCCTCTTCCTTCTTCCCTTTCCTTCCCTGTGTCCACAAAGAGCATTGTGTGTATGTATGTGTGTGTGTGTGTGTGTGTGTGTGTATATATATATATATATATATGTAATATATATGTATATTTATGTGTGTATGTGTGCATGATTAGTGTGTATAGTGTTTGTACATTGTACTTTGAATGCTGTTTCCTCAACTATATTATCAGCTTCTTCATAATAGGAACTTTTGATTATACATGCTTAACCTATATCAGATTGCTTGCTGTCTTAGGGAAAGAGGATAAAAGAGGGAGGCAGAAAAATTAGGAACACCAGATATTACAAAAATGAATATTGAGAGCTATCTTTATGTATATTTGGAAAAATAAAACAGTATTGGGAATTTTTTTTTGCTTTTCTTTGTATCTCCAGTGCTTAGCACAGAGTGTAGCACAGAGTTTGGGAGTGCTAATTGATAATCCTCTACCTCCTGGTTTCCCTGGATGTATTGAAAACAGCTCAAATTCCACATTCTGTTGGGAAGCCTTTCTGGATCTCTTGCCCATTCCAAGCCCCCTCCCTCAAATTTACTCCAAATAACTTTCCTATTTAAAGTCTATTCCTTTTATATTGTATTCAATTTTTACATATCTAGTTATTTGTGTACCGTTTTCCCATTATTATGTAACTTATCTGAAGAGGAACTAATTTTACCAGCATTTAACACTGTGCCTATTCCAAAGTAAATTCTTAATAAATACTTATTCCTTGACCAACTGACTTAAAACTTGATTACTTCATTGTGGACAACAATTTTGCATTGTGATAATGATTAAGGCAATCTGAGGATTTTTGTTGTTGCTGTTGAATCAAAATTATTTTCTTTTGCTAAGATTTTTGGACTTTCATTAATCTTGAAGTTGGTGTGCCATAAACTATTTTGGATCTTTGCATTTTCCCTGTTTTCAAGATACGTTAGTATTTACTGAATTCACAATTATTTTGAGCCTATATTTTCATTTACTTTGAATTGTGTATAATCCTATTTTCTCTTATAATGAATCTACTTTTAGTTAGATGGAATTAAAATCAATGTAATTTTTTACTTATTTATATAGATGGTTTTCCTCATTGTGTTTTCATTAGTTCATATTAAATATGTTCTATTACTGTATGTGTTGTCTATACCAATTAAAAGAAAGAGCTTTGAGAACGTGCTTCCTCAGTGTTGGATTTGTATCTCAAGTGCTTTGAATGGTGCTTATCATATAGTAAGAGTATGACAGAGGCTTTTTCATGTATTCTTTTTTTATATATTTTAGTTACATTTTGTGTTGTTGACTTCCTAAGATTTCAGAGAGGTACTTAAATGAGTCTTTAGAGACATCTTGTTATCATCAATAATGCAGTCACATATAAATTCTTAAAATGTTTTTTCCCTTTTAAAAGTTTCCACAGATTGCTAATATATAATAATACCTACTTGTCATGATTATTGTGCAAATCATATAAGACAATATATATATATATATGTATGTATATATATATGTGTGTGTGTGTGTGTGTGTGTATGTGATGCAGTAGACACAGAGTTGGACCAATAGGTCAAGAAGTCATAATCTGACTAAATGTCTATGTGACTGCAAGTAAGTAATTTAACATATGTCTGGCTTATGTGCTAAAACAGGAATAATAATCCTACCTAACTCATGTTTATTCTGAGGATTTGATGAAAAAATATTTTTAAAACTCTTTGGAAAATTTAAAGAATTTAAATATAATTTATTATCAGCTATTATATATACAAATGTTTAAAGCATTTTTACGATCTAAGTACAATGTTTTTTACATTGTTTACATGTTAAATGTAATTTTTTACAAATTTACAAATGTTACAGTTTTAATGGATTACAGCTAACATTACCACAACTATTATGATCATAACTTCATTTATGTTGAATTTGTTACTTCAGCATAAATTATTGCAATATTTATCCCCAGAGTCTGAGGGTTCAATTAAATCAACAATTCATTTAAAGGGAAGGCATTTTCCCAATATTCCAAGGACTATGAAAAGTGCCAAAGAAGATTCAAAATTGTTCTAAAATTTAGTCCCTGCCCTCATTTTATATTTTTTATCTTGAAGCATTCATTCACCTGTGTATTTGCCAAAGATTATTTTATGTGCAATAGTTATGATAATATTTTATAATAAATAATTAAAAAGCATATGAAAATCTATAGTGAATCTCAAGTAAGTCTGAAATTTGTCTATCCTTTATCTACCTAGACAAAGAACAGAAACAGTTCAAAAATTTCTAGAACTTCTTTGCCTAAAATCATTATTATATGATGGTAAAAACTATATAGGAAGTTTATTTAAAAAAAAGAAAAATAAAGTTATAATACATTTACTCCCCCCTCAGTTATTTCTTTTCAAGTAGCATTGAGAATTTTATTATTTTGCTCTGACAATATAACAAATTCTTTCATCAAAATATTCTAAATTTGAGGTTTTTAGTACAACCCATTCTTCATATGATTTTCTTCATACCAATTCCCAATCTCATAGAAATGTTAGTTTCTTAAAGGGAGGCTCCTTATATCTCCTTCTTGGGTACTAGAAAGTACCCTTGAGGGATTAGAGTATTCTCTAATGCCATCTACTCAAGACACACCATTGTGTTCACTTAAACTTCAGATAATCAACTGAAAATAAACTTATCTAATCAACTTTAAGTAGATTTTAGAAAAAAAATTTGCAGTGGGATACAGTAACAATATTTGATGGAAAATATGTCCCCAGAAGCTTGTGATATCTCCAACAAATGCACATAATGGCCTGGGAAAAGTAGATAAAGATTAGAAAACACATGTGGCAAATGGCAAATTCATAACTTCTAATTGGTGTAAGCCCTATTCTCTCATTTATGAGATGTTCAAGAAGTTTACCTTGTTCATGATGTACATTTGTTCATAGGTTTCTTAGAAATACATAAATCCAGTCTCTCTTTAACTCCTGATGAAGGAATTGGTGCCCGATGATCTGAAGATGCCACTAGAGGATTCAATGGAGATATGAGAAGTAGAAAACTCTCTAAACCCTTTAGACCTTGAAGTTCTCCTTCAGCCAAAAGGGAGAATTGGGAATAAATCCTGATCAAAACTGGTCTCTTTACCCAGGTAGTAAATCCTCAGATCTATGAAAGAAATCTCTTGCACTGATGTTTTGAACTCCATCCTTTCTCTTGCCTATATGAACAGGATTTTTAGATAATATTCATTCTTATTTTAACCCTTAGTCTATGAGTGATTGATTAATTATGTCATATTCACAGCTATTTAAGGTATCAAGGACATTATAGAATTGGATGATTTATTCTCTACCCTTATAGCAGTATTTAAGCAAATAGAATAACATATATATATATATGTATATATATACATATATATTATGTCTAATATTTAGGGAAAGAAGACTGTGTCCACATATTTTACAAATTACAAATGTTTTATATATTAAAAAGATAAAAAACAGTTGTCATACTGAAATACATTTTAAGGTCCTTTTCTCTATCTATCACACAGCATTAGCAAAGAAGTTAAAATTATTTTCCACAAAGGAAAACTTCTTATTGCTCCTTTTCATAGAGATTATTTACCTTCATCTTTAAGACCAAGGACATCTCAGTACTGCTGGCTGTTAAAAAAATCATTTGGAACCATATCTTCCTCTTTCATGTAGCAACACTATAGGCTCAAGATCTGTTCTTAAAGTGAATCAGATTGAAGGATAATTCCATCATGCATTGACCAGCTGATCCAGTCAAAAGTGTAATGCTAGAAATTCCTTCCATTTTTATGTTTGCTATTGTTTGGCCTCTGTTTGACTCATGTAGCATTAGTTCTGACTGGAAGAATTGATTCAGTGAACTATGCCAGAGGGTACAAAATCATAAAAGAAGGAAACATGTTTACTCAGTAAAAAGAAGCACTGAGGAAATTTTGATAAAAATAAGCGGAGTCTACATGAATAGTGCAGTGTTGGTGGAATCCTCAAAATGACAAAACCAGTCATTTGACTCTTGTTCCTTTCTTTTTATTTAGGGATGAATTCAAAAGGGAGGCTACATGGGTACAAAGAAATTGTTCATATCCTCATAAATTAATATTTGTTCAATTTTAAGATAAAAATGGACATTTATGAACCTGATAAAAAGTTGTTAGACTTTCTTTTACATTAGGTAACGAGCAGATCATAAATTCTCAGCTACATAGAAGTATTGATCAATAAATCAAGTACTACTGTTTTTTTTTTAAACTGGCAAGTGAGGTAACAGTATTTTTGTGTAATCCATATAAAAATCCTGTACTATCTAGCTCACTATATACACAAAGGAAATTTAGTGGAGACTTTAGGAAAAGC
Organism: Myrmecobius fasciatus; assembly: GCA_023553655.1. NCBI lineage: Eukaryota > Metazoa > Chordata > Mammalia > Dasyuromorphia > Myrmecobiidae > Myrmecobius > Myrmecobius fasciatus. The sequence continues at coordinate 6,271 of JAJPUD010010968.1, read as the reverse complement.
AACATATTATTATCGTTCTATTCATTATCAACATTCAAGTGTGCACAAAACAAATTTAATTGCAGATTCCATAGCCTGCTTGTATTTGAAAAGGACTCTTTTCAGGTAAAGAAAAGTAGCTTGTCATTAAAGTGTAAGTTGCTAGGTATTTGGTTGATTAGTCAATGAGTTAGTTGGAGAGTCATTCAGTAAACAGTGATTTATTGAGCCCTTGTAATGTGCCAAGCTCTATGAAAAGTACTAGGTTCATAAAAAAGGACCAAAAAAAATGAACCATGGTTTTTAAACCAAAACCAAGCAACAACAACAACAAAGAACATCCCACCATCCCTGTCTTCAAGGAATTCACACTAATGAGTAAATCAATATGTCAATAACTGGGGATACAAAATTTATTAAAGATATTCTGAAGGGGGTGACTATTAGAAGGTGAGGACAAAACCTTTACCTGAATATAGGCTTTGAGTCAATAAAGGAATCAGAGAAATTTAAAAGTGAAGGTGAGGACACAGAGCATAAGACAATGGCTGTGTTGAGGAAATGCAAGCAGGCCATTGTAGAAGGCTTATAGGCTATGTAAGAAGCCTCAGAAGTAGAATGGGACAAGTTTATAAAAAAATTTAATGCCAGAGTGGCTAGGTAGCACAAGGGATAAATTACCAGCCCTGAAGACAGTAGGACCTGAGTTCAAATCTAGTTTCAGACACTTAACACTTCCTAGCTGTGTGACCCTGGGCAAGTCACCACCCCAATTGCCTCAGCAAAATAAATAAGTAAAATAAAATAATAAAATGCCAAACAGATTACTTTACATTTTCTCCTGGAAGTAATAAACAGCCATTAGAACTCATCAAAAGGAAATGGTATAATCAGAACAATACATAAAAAAAAATGTTCACAGGGGCAGCTAGGTGGCAGAGTGAATAGAGCACCAGCCCTGAAGTTGGGAGGACCTGAGTTCAAATCCTCCTAGCTGTGTGACCCAGGGCAAGTCACTTAACCCCAATTGCCTTGGCAAAAAAAAAAAAGTTCACAATTGACTGTAGAATAGATTAGAGTGGGGAGCGATTTGAGCAATGAGACCAACCAAAAGGCTATTGTAATAATGAAAAGAGTGATGATGGTGATCTGGCCCAGGCTTGTAGCTATATGAATGATGAGAAGGCCCTCTCATACTGTCTGAGTATGAGAGATGTAAATGTAGAAATGATAAGATGTGGCTAAGATTAATTATGTAGAATTGCTGACAGTAGAGAATAAATAGAGAATGGCACCAAGATTGTGAACCTGGGTGTTTTAGAGGATTGGAGGATATGTTTTGATCAACTCTGCTTTTGTCCTTTGATTAGAAAACTTTTACTGTCAAGGCAAAGTCAGGAACTATATGCACACAATTACAAAACGCTTTCCACACAAATAAACTCAGATCTAATGTTTTGGGAAAATATCAATTGCTCATGGGTAGCTTGAGCTAATACAATAAAAATTACAATACTACCTAAATTAATTACTTATTCAGTATCGTACCAATCAAAATCCCCAGAAATTACTTCACAGAATAGATGGAAGGAAAAAATAATAACAAAATTCATCTGGAAGAACAAAAGGTCAAGAATTTCATGGAAATTAATTAAAGAATGAAAATAAGGGTGGCTTAGCTGTTCCAGATAGAAAACTATATTGTAAAGCAGCAGTCATCAAAACCATTTGGTTTTGGCTAAGAAATATTATAGTCAATAATTGGAATAGGTTAGGTTCACAGGACAAAATATAGTAATCTAGTGTTTGACAAACCCAAAGACCCCAGTTTTTGGGATAAGAAATCTTTTCACAAAAACTGCTGGAAAAATGCAAGTTAGTATGGCAGGAACTAGATATTTACCCACACCTACCACCCTATCAAAATGGGTCCATCATTTAGACATAAAGAGTGATATTATATGCAAATTAGAAGAACAAAAGATAGTTTACCTCCAAGATCTGTGGAGAAGGAAAAATTTGTGTCCAAAGAACTGGAGTACATCACTGAATGCAAAATGGATAATTTGGATTATATTAAGTTAAAAAGTTTTTGTACAAATAAAACCAATTCAACAAGATTAGAAGGGAAACAATGAACAATGAACTGGGAGGAAATTTTACATTCAAGGGTTCAGATAAAGGCCTCCTTTCTAAAATATAGAGAATTGACTCAAATTTATAAGAATTCAAGCCATTCTCCATTTGATAAATAGTCAAAGGATTTGAATAGGCAATTTTAAGTTATAACCATATTTGGTCATATGAAAACATGCTCTAAATCACTGTTGATTAGAGAAATGCAAATTAAGACAACTCTGAAATACCACTACACACCTCTCAGATTGGCTTAGAAAATAGAAAAAGATAATGACTAATGTTGGTAGGGATGTGGGAAAACTGGGACACTAATACATTGTTCATAGAGTTGTGAACTGATCCAACCATTCTGGAAAGCAATTTGGAACTATGCCCAAAGGGATATCAAACTGTTCATAACCTTTGATCCAGTGGTATTTCCACTGGGCTTGTATTCTAAAAAAGATCATAAAGAAGGGGAAGGGACTCACCTGTGCACAAATATTTGTTGCAACCTTTTTTTAGTGGCAACAAAATGGAAATTGAATGAATGCCCATCAATTGAAAAATAGCTGAATAAGTTATAGTATATGAATGTTATGGAATATTATTATTCTATATAAATGATTTAGGAGGATGATTTTAGAGAGGCCTGGAGAGAATTACATGAATTGATGCTAAGTCAAATGGGCAGAACCAGGAGATCATTATACATGACAACAATAAAATTATACAATGATCAATTCTGATGTACATGGCTCTCTTCAACAATAAGATGATACAGGCCAATTCAAGTGATCTTTTGATGAAGAAAACCATCTACACTTAGAGAGAGAACTGTGGAAAGTGAATGTGGACCATAACGTAGTATTTTCATTCTTTTTGTTGTTTGCGTGCATTTTGTTTTCTTTCTCATTTTTTTTCCTTTTTGATCTGATTTTTCTTGTGCAGCATGTTATTTGTGGAAATATGTATAGAAGAATTACTCATTTTTAACATATACTGTCATCTATGGGAGGGGACAGGAGGAAGAGAGCAAAGAAAAATTAGAAAACAAGGTTTTGTAAGGGTTAATGTTGAAAATTATCCATGTATATATTTTGAAAATAAAAGTTTTAATTGAACAAAAGAAAACTTTTATTTACAATTACATGTAGTTTGAAGAGATTATGAACATTTAGTATGGGGATGATTATTTAAAATAAGTTCCTAAGTTTTATCAATCAATGTTATCTGTGAGCAATTGTAGGTAGCAGTCCCACCTGTGGATATTGGATTTCCAATACAGCAAATAATAAAAGGAGATGGAAATTTATATATTTAAGAACCCTATATTTTTGCTTACAATCACATTGTTTGGGGAAGACATTTATGAATGTGTATGAATATGTATGTATGTATGTATATAGATGTAGGTAGGCATACATTGATCTATCAATCTATCTATCTATATTTGTGGTGTGTGTGTGTGTGTGTGTGCAAAGTCTTAGACCAATGGTGCTATGTAGCTTTAAGATATGAAGGTGACCTGGTTCTCAAAAGCAGCAACAAGAAAGAACAATAGCAACTTATGCTGCCAACTTCTATTGCATTGGAAAGAGTACAAGCATTAGTCTGGCAGTAAACTTTGTCAGAATTCTGATAACCATGGTAGATATATACAGAATGACTCATCACCAATAGACTGGCCACTTGGAAGCCAATAAAATTTAAAAAAAAAGAACTAGTACAGCTTTATATATCTTTGTTCTACTTTTATATTTAGAATAAAATATAAATTCCTCTGAGAAATAATTATTTTAAATTTTATTTATTTTATTCTGAGCTTGAGAAATAAAACAAGCAATTTCATACCATAATAGAACAGAAAAAAATGATTTTGCATGAAACTGCAAATATATTATATAAACTTACTATGTCTACAATTAACTGAAACCTAGCTGATGAAGCAAAATCATTTCTTAAGAGGAAATTCATTGAATTCAAACTGCCTCAATTGATTATCCACACTGAACAATTTCACAGACATTTATAAAATGTTCATTCTTCATTTTTGAGGGGGACCAATGATATCATTGGATGATGATTTGTAAATGAATTGGATTTAAATAGGTGGAATTGCACAGTCATCAGTCTCACTCTTTCCAGAGTCACAAAAATCTAGTGGCAAGACACAAGACAGCTACTGATGTTCCAGGGTATAGTGGATGACTTTGGTATCTTTGATGTCTAACCAGGCTCTAAGCACTCCTTAATACATACTTCAGCCACTTTCATGACCATTATAACCAATTTTTTTTAATCTAACCATTCTGTCATTTTCCTAACTCACCAATTGATATAAAAATGAATTATATGCATTGTATGCATGAGCACATGTGAATACATGTATGAATATGCAAATGCAGTTATGTGTGTATATAAACATAATGCATGACATGTGTGTTTATGTATGTGTACCATGTGTGTATATATACCATAAGTAGCATATGTATGTGTATAGGTAGAGATAATATATGGAATATATATGTGTCTGTATATATGTATGGAGCAACTAGATAGCACAGTAGATATAGTGATAGGTCTAAAGTCAAGAAGACTTAGCTTCATGAAGTCAAATCTTGCCTCAAATACTTCCTAGCTATGTAACTAAAATTATTTAACAAGAAAAATATAAATATATGGTTATGTGTATATATATATGCACATACATACACACATTTGTGTGTAGATATATATATGTATATATATATATATATTATACATATATTCACAGACATATTCTCAACTTATGTATAGATAGTAAAAAAAATTGCTTTACAAAACAAGGGTAACTTTCTAACATGTTCCAACTTAGACTAAAATGAATTACATTCTTATATACTCACTTTTGCAAAATTATCATATAATTTTCATGAAGAAGTGATTTTGCTTTCTAGGGTCTTTTACTGCTTCAATGAACTTAAAGTGCATAATAAGAGCCTATGCTATTCCTTACATCTTTCCCCCATATGTAACTGTAAATAGTAAGATTCATCATCTGGAGTGAGCAAATATGCTTTCACTGTGGAATAAGATTGAGCTCTTAAAATATCAATTCACTGATTATAGAGAGAGCAGAAAAATTACATAGTTGTTTTTCAGTTGATCACAGATACTCCCTGAAGTATCATCAATCCCTTGGAAGAGGCTCTTACATTGGCTATAAATCAGGATTTATTTTTAGATTTATCTAATATTCCTGTCCCAACATATAGATCATATTAACACTTTTTTTTCAAATTTGTTTTCCTTTTTTCAAAGGCATATATTGCAGAAATTAGGAACTGATTTAACTCTTTAGGAATGGAGCAAGGTGATGAGGGTCTGGATGAGAATGAAAAGAGAATAAATTCATAGCTACATCAGGAAATAGTGTGGTATTGTGGAGAAGACACTGAATTTGTGGAAAGATTTGAATCCCAGTGGTAGTGTGGCAATCATTTAAATGTTATCTATGCAAAAAATGTAAAAATGAATTTCCTCATTTGTAAAATTGAATATTGATACTTTTGGTTCCAATTTCAAAGGATTTATGAAAAGACAAATGAAAAGTGTATATGGAGTTTTCAACAAATATGAAATATTGCATAAATGTGATGTTAAACCTCTCTTATATAGTTCCTTTTTCTCTGAATTTCAGATACCTATGTTAGTTATTTCTGCTGTGTCTATTTCTTTTTTAATGGTATTTTATTTTTCTCCCAATTATATGTCAAGGCAATTTTTAATATTCATTTTTTTTTAAATTTTATTTTATTTGCATAACATATGTGTGGGTAATTCTTCAACAATAACCCTTACATAGCTTTCCGTTACAAATTTTTCCCCCAACTCCCCACCCCTCCCCTAGATGGCAGGATATCCACTACATGTTAATTATGTTAAAATATTGGCAAATCGAATATAGGTATACATATTTCCAAACTTATCATTGTTGTGCAAGAAAAATCTTATCTACACAAACGATATATCAGATAAAGGAAACACAATGTAAGCAAACATCAATCAAGGAGTATGAGAATGTTATGTTGTGGTCCACATTTCGCATCCCTCTCTCTGGGTGTATATGGCTTTCTTCAGTGAACAATTGGAGGTGGTTTGAAACATTTCATTGTTGAAGAGAGCCATGTCC
>JAJPUD010010967.1:30472-57688 GCA_023553655.1 Myrmecobius fasciatus | reverse complement strand
TGCCATCTTATTTACCCAAGTTATGTTTTCCCCTTTCTTTTCCCCTTTCTCCCTTCCCCCCACCTCAGTACTTTGCTTTTGATGACCCTCTCCCCCAAACAATACTCCACCCTTTAGATCCCTTCCCCCTGTTTTTACTCCTTTCCCCTGATTCTTCTATTTTCCCTTCTACTAGTTTATCCCTTTCTTTTCCTCCTTTCCCTCCCCCTTCCCTCTAGCAACAGACAAGTTTCTATGTGAAATCAAGTGTCTGATATACACTTTTAGAGCCCAACCTGATGAGAGTAAGATTTATGCAATGCTCATCTCCCTCCCCTCTTTCTCTCAATTATATTAGGTTTTCTTTGCCTCTTCAGGTGATTTTACCTTGTTTTTACCTCCTATTTTTTTTAGATCTTATTTTACCACTTTTTCCCTCTTTTCCCCAGTATGACAATCTTTTCCTCTCTAGTTCTCTTTTTCATATTATCAAAGTAATATCTAGTTAATTATACCCCCAAACTTTAATTATCCCCCTAGTAGAAATAAAGTTCTCAAGAGTCCTTTCCTTTTTACCTTTTTATGCTTCTCTTGAGTTCTGTTTTTGGGTGTCGAATTTTTTGTTCAGATCCGGTCTTTTCATTAGAAATAGGTGAAATTCACCTATATCATTGAATGACCATCTTCTTCCCTGGAGGATAATGCTCATTCTAGCTGGAAAGGTTATTCTTGGTTGTAATCCAAGTTCCTTTGCCCTTCAGAATATCTGGTTCCAGGCCCTTCAATCCTTCAATGTGGAGGCTGACAGAGCCTGTGTGATTCTAATTATCGATCCTTGGTATTTGAATTGTTTCTTTCTAGCTGCTAGCAGAATCTTTTCCTTGGTGCTATAGTCCTGAAATTTAGCCACGATATTCCTTGGGGTTTTAATTTTGGGGTCTCTTTCAGGAGGTGATTCGGTGAATTCTTTCAATGGTGATTTTGCCCTTTGATTCTACAATCTCAGGGCAGTTTTGTTTCAGGATTTCCTGGAAGATAGTGTTTAGATTCTTTTTTTCTTCATGGCTTTCAGGAAGTCCAATAATCCTTAGATTGTCTCTCCTAGATCTATTTTCCAAGTCAGTTGTTTTTCCTAGGAGATATTTCATATTTTCTTCTAATTTTTCATTTTTTTGTTTTTGTTTGACTGATTCTTGAAGTCTTATTGATTCATTCACTTGCATTTGTTCAATTCTTATTTTTAAAGTGTTGTTTTCTTCAGTTACCTTTTTAAGCTCCATTTGTAACTGGCCAATTGAATTTTTTTGTTCATTGCACTCTTTTTCTACTTCACTAATTTTATTTTTCAATAGATTGGTGTCTTTTTCATATCTCTTTTGCAGGGCATCATATCCTTCTTGCAAGATATTGTATCCTTCTTGCACTAATTTCAATTATTTTCCCATTTATCCTCCAGCTCTTTTATTAGGTTCTTTAAGCAATCTTCCAGAAAGGCCTTTTGAAACGGGGACCAGTGATGGTCCTTGCTGATGTCCTCTGGAGTTATGTCTAAAGGAACCTCTGGATCTGGGGTCTTCTCTTTCTCTTTATAAAAGCTGTCTATGGTGAGAGCTCTCTTTTGCCTCTTCATTTTTTTTTAGACAGTGTGAATATCTCTTTAAGGTAGGGGAAAAAAAAAGCGGTGGCTGAATTAGCGGGCTGAAGATTTTGCCCTGAGGTGTTTGGCGAATTAATTTAAGGTGCCTGGCCAGTGGGGGCCAGGACTAAGTCCGAATTACTCCTTAAAGAAGGCAAGTTTGCCAGAACACCTGCCCCCAATCAGGGCAGACTATCCCAAGTGCCTCAGATAAACTCCAGGTGTTTGGAATTTGGAGTTTGGAGTTTGGAGTTTTTTGCCAGTCTGAGCTGAGCTGAGCTGAGTCCCACCCTCACTTCCGGCCTCCAACAGAGTTCTCTGACACCGGAGTCCTCTGTTCATCCCTCTGTCCAAGCTAGACAAACCTGATGTGAAGTTTTTCAGAGATATCTGCAAGCAGTATCCAAATATTTCCTGATTCGTTGACTTGAAGATCAGTTCACAGGCTTATTTTATTGTTGATTTGAGAGAAGTTTGGAGTAGGACGCAGAGAGTCACCCTTTCACTCCGCCATCTTGGCTCCACCCCCCAATATATAATTTTTAATCCTTCAACTGTCCTGTTTAACTTTTTGATCATTTCTTTGCATAGTACTTACATATAAGTTATGATCTGTTAGCATGGCAAAAGTCCACGTTCCAAAATAGAGTGATAGCCAGTAGCAGTTGAAGAAAGAAATGAATTATCTGAGTACTTTCACCCTAGTTCAGGTGAATTTAAGGGAATTTAAGGTCTGAATAATTAAATGCCCTTCATTCTGCTATTGGGGGAATGATATGAGATTTAAAAAGTATATATCTTATCATCTGAAAAATTTAAGTCCAGGAAATGGTTTTATTCAAATCATAGAAATATTCCAGTAAATATATGTTAAATTCTTTGATCAATTATACTGAACATCTGACACACTTAGATACTGAACTATCACCCCTTAAATCCATTTCCTTGATTTGATTTTGGCTGCAGATGTTTCAAAAATGATAAAAATATTAAGTGAAGGCTGTATTTTGATGTATGCTATCTGAAAGGGGATATAAATAAGCTATTCCTAAGCTTTGCAATTTTTTTAACCAAGTATCTAAATTGTAGAGGTCATATTGATGGATTTCAAGATCATTGGAAAACACATCCGATATAATATATAATGTTACTAATTTTTGCAGTGCTACCTCTTGTGCATTCAAATATGTCACAATTCCCTTGATCCACATGGGTAAATGGTACTATTAAGATATTTGAGTATTATATTATAAATTAAACTAGATCTTTTTATTTTAATAAGGCTCTTCCTAATAATTTTGACTGATGTATAATGGTAATTCAATAACTTTATTATTTGTTATTAACATTTATAAAATGGATTGAATCTTGGGGCTGGGAAAGACTGAGTTTTCCAGCTCATTACATTAAAGAATTCTTCAGAAAGAAATATACCTTCTTGGTTTTCTATCTCACTTTACTATGAAGTTGTTGAAAAATTTTTAAGGTTAATTAAAAGTCGTCACAAATTTACTTCCAAATCAGTCCAAAAATCACTTGCTTTAAAAAAAAAGATATGTTTTAGCAAAGTGGGATGTACAATGTATTTTATTGTGCCGTTGACATTCATCATGCAATCAAAACTATATAACCAGACAAAATATTCCCACTTTCTAAAAGTAGTTGCAATTTGAGAAGGAACTCCAGACAAAGGTTGTATATTATATACTAAAGTGTACATTCGAGAATTTAATTTAAGCATTTTAAATGTTTATGGGAAAATAGGCAAAGTTGGTGATTATCTGTAGTTGTCAGTGCATTTTTTCCCAAATTTATTTTATTTAAAGAAACAAAATAAGAAAAAAAGGAAAAACAAAAGCAATACAAAACAAAATGAAACAAAACAAAAGAGAACAATATCATATGCTCAGCAGAACACCATGGAGGATTTAAAATATATGACAACAAATACCAATTTAAGAAAGTATACATACATATTAGTAGAAGAAATTATACTCATGAGTGTCTGTCTTTTCTTTACTACCTTGTAAATTCTTCTTTTGTTCTCTGCTGTGCACCTTATTTATTTTATTTTCCCCCCTTTCATTCCCTCCCACCCCAAGCAAGTTACAGTTAAGAAAAGCTATATTTATGTATACATATGTATATATATATATATATATATATATATATATATATATATACACACACACACACACATACATATACACACTCACACACATAGCCCAGATACAAACATCTTTTCTATCCCTACTGACTTTCATTAAATTATGCTCCATAACTTGGCTTAATGTTACTTAACCTCCCTCCACACAGGGATCTCTCCCTTGACTTCTTTCCTCACCCTTTTCTTCCCCATCCATCTATCCCTCCCCTCTTATTATTTATAGATTTTGGATGGTGCTATACACTTCATGGTATTTATGTAGTATCGCCTAATTAACTCATTCATGATGTGAGTAGGTTTTCAGAATTATGAGTGCTCCTCCCTGCTCTAAAAGTCTCCTTCTCTGAAAATGAATCCCAGTCTTCCCTGTTCCATAATAGGTTTCAATAGTGGGGTTTTTTCTTCTTTGCTGGCTCATTTTTAAAAATAAGAGGTATTAGTATAAGTGCCTCTTATCATGGGGTGGGAGGTATGATGCCTCAAGCTTCTCTTTAGGTCTCCACTCTGACAGGGACCCCAATTCAAGAGCTCCTCCCCTCTGCAAGTGCCCACAGCTGCCCCTGCCCACTGCTTCTGCACTTGCCAGGTGCTGCTTCCTTCTGTCCCAGGGCTGTGTCTAAGCTGCACAGCTGGACCTGGTGTTCCCAATCAGTTTAGGTTCACTCTGTCTTCCTGCACTCAAAGCCTCACTCAACAAACAGTCCAGAAGGTGAAAGTGTCTGTGGTTCCTGTTAAGGATCCAGCCACAAACAGTTAGTCTGAGGGATACCCACTAAATATTTTTGTGGAGCTAGCCCAGAAGTGTTTGCACTTCAGACAGATTAATCCCAGTCCCAGGTCTTTCTTCAGATCTTGTTGAGTTGTATCAGGAAGACCCCAGCTCTGCCCCAATTCATCTTGGTTTTTACGCCAATCTATGTTTGCCCTGAGGTGCAAATTTGTTCTATTTGTGGGGAAAATTGGAAGAGCTTGAAATTTACCAACTTACTCTACCACCTTCCCAGAATCCTCTTATCAGTGTATTATTAATATGCAGAGTCAAAGAATGTTAGATCCGGAGATAGCTCTAGAGGTCATCCAATCTTCCCCTTTCTATATAATTGCCTTTTTATGCACCCTCTTCAACATTTAAGTTCTGTTCCCTTTCATGATGAGTAAAGATCCAGTGTGATGAAATTATTTCTCATTGATAAATCCATGAACTAACTAATCTGTGAGACAACTTTCATCTGGCAGTTCATTTTTCTAGCACTAGTCAAGTGATCTTTTTAAGCCTCACTAGTACCTTTAGACCTATGGAGACTTCTAGGAGACCTTTGGTTCAAGACACACACAAAACTCTGGCTACTTCTTATCCTAAACCAGTGGTTGGAACTAGAGTCATAATTAGGAATATTTGTAGAGTTGACTTGGGATAGGTTGAAGGTCGTTGGGGAAATGTTTTACTTTATCCAAGGTGATAGAGCTAGAACATGGCAAACCTGGGCTTACTTGGCCTTAAATCTAATTCTTCTGATTTTGTATCTTTTGATTTGTAAAGCATTTAAACTCAGAGAAGTAAAGGAATACTCAGGATTGTTGGTAAGTGGCAGAGAAATTGATAACTTTCTTCAAATATTTGCAAACTTGCCACATGGAAGAGCCATTAAATTCATTCTGCTTGATCTAAGAGGAACCTAGAGATATCCTCAAAGGAAGAGCTGGAAACAGTGGAATGAGGATTGCAGGCAAGAAGAAAGATTAAAAATATTATAACAATTGCAATTATATCAAAGTAAAATGGATTGTCTCAATAGCTAAAAAATTTCCCATTAGAAGGTCTTAAAAAAAAAGGCAATATGAGCACTTGTTAGGAAAGTGATTGATGGAATATTTGTTCAGGTTGCTCTTTATAACCTAAGTGATCCCATCTGATTCAAAGATTTTGTAGTAGCCTCCATATCATAAAATATAAGAATCCTTTAATGGAGACATGGTGGAGGAACTTTTAAGGGGATAAGGAAGACAGGTCTGTCAAGAAAGAGTCAGTGCTCTTTACTGCACTTTCATTTCCTTTGTTTCTTCCACCCTTTAAAGCTTAACTTAAATGCTGACTCCCCCTGAATCCTTCCTTGATTTCTGAAGATGGTAATGACCTGTCCCTTCATAAGTCTTTAGTCTACAGAAATTTTTCTTGTAATTATTCTCTCTCATTTCCACTCTCAGATCTCCCTGAATTTTGTTCCTTTGATTTGGTCTGAGCAATTGTGTCTAAGATGGGTTGCATTATAACACTTGTGAAGTAGATGTACTAATTTAGGATGAATTCTGGCCTAAAGTACTTAAAATTTAAGTATTAGGACACTTTGAAAAGAATTAGTGTCATATATGACCAATTATGTCAGTTGAAAATTTTATAAAATATATTTACTTAATAAAAAACTTACATATGTCTCTGGGTTCATAATGATTGAGAATTGCAGATATTATCTGGAAACTCAGGCAATTAGCTTTCAATACTATAGCCACCACAGGGCAGAAAAATCACCTCTTTTTATTATAACTCAAGACTAAATGATTAAATCTCTGGAAATGGATTTTAAAAAAAATGCTTCATAAGCCTGAGTATTACATAACAACCTTTAATTTTTAGCTGAAAATGTAAGGCATTTTTATATTCCCAGATAGTTTCTATCTAATTAATATGAATAGCATCACTGCCAGCATTCCCTGAATAATTGTCGATATTCTACATAAATGGTTGTGGCAAAGGGGCTGTCAGGACATAAAATTTATCCTTTCTTATGTTGGCAGGAATGGTTATAATTTAAGCCTATATACAACTGAGACTAATGTCTTGCTGAAATATTATTTAACCCAATGCTTTGCATCTGCTTCTCTGTATTTATTGGCATGGGGCTTGTTCCATTTACCAAGGAACATCATCTGAGCAGTATTATAATTTATTTGTTCATTTCATCCACTTATGAAAGTTCATTTCATCCACCAGTGCCAACCATTTGGGGAAAGATTTACATAATTTAATTAAATGTGGCCAAAAAAGAAAGCCCACATCCAAACAACCCTCAAAAATGTGCTGATGTCACTGATCTATGTCCCATGGACTTTTCTAGTTATTGTCCAATTTATATCTCCAAATCTCCCTGCACAATAAAGAATAAAAATAGCTTATATTTAAGTAGTTCTCATAAAGTGCTTTCTTTAGGAAACTCTTTTAAGATAGGTAATATAAGTTTTATTTTCCCCAATATTCATATGAACTCCAAAGCAGCTTAATTGCTTATACAAGGTCACCTAGCAAAAGAATGGCAGAAATTCAATTCTAGTTTTCAGAATACACATTCTATTCTTTTTACTATCATGAAACTCTTGCAATTGGATAGTGGGAGTAACCAGACATGATTTCATGCAGGGAATTGCCTTTCATCACTCATCAGCTATGCATGGGAATTAGAAACATCTCAATCTATCTTCTTGCTTTTCATAGTTATGTTGTACTTATGAAAGATGCATAAATTATCCGTGTGTTCTCCAGTAAGCCTTAAAACTGAATATATCATTGAGTCAAGTTGACTATTATACTACTCTGAAACTTGGGAAGGAGGAGAGGGGAAGAAAACAAACTTAGCTATTCACAGGTAGATTTTATAGGTGTGAGGACAGTGCTTGAACTATCATCAGAATTGGTTCAAAGAGGGAATAATGAGCACAATATAACTCTATTCTACCCTCCCTACAGAAAAGTAGTTGGGAAAGAAAAGAGAAGAATGGGTAGGGAGTTGCTGAGAGAAGGAAGGACACATTGGGGGAGGCAGTAGTCAGAATCAAAACACTTTTGAGGATGGACAGGGTGAAAGGCAAGAAAGACAAAGAGAGATAAATACAGAAACAGGCACATACACAGACAGAAAAACAGACAAAGACAGAGAGAGATGATTACACAGGGAGAAAATAAGATGGAAGGAAATATCCAGTAATAATAAAAGTGAAAAATTCTTATAGCAGATTTTTCTGATAAAGACCTAATTTCTCAAATTTATAGGAAACTGATTAAAATTTATGAGATTTATAAGATTACATGTCATCTCCTGACTGATAAATGATGAAATGATATGGATAGACAATTTTCAAATGAAATAATCAAAGCCATCTATTGTCATATAAAAAATGCTTTAAATCACTATTGATTAGAAAAATGCAAATCAAAACAGTTCTCAGGTACCACTCACACCTATCAGAATGGCTGGTATGACAGGAAAGGAAAACATTAAATGTTTGAAATTGTGTGGGAAAATGGGACATTAATGCACTTTTGGTGGAGTTATAAATTGATCTAACCCTTTTGGAGAGCAATTTGGAGATATGCCAAAAGGGTTATGAAGGTAATACCACTACTATGTCTGTACTCTAAAGAGATCAAATAAAAAAGAAAAAAGATCTACATATACAAAAATATTCATGCCAATTGTCTTTTGTGGTGGGAAAGAAATAGAAATTAAGGGGATTCTCATCAATTGGGGAATACCTAAATAAGTTGTAGCATATGATTATGATGGAATATTGTATTATAAGAAATAATAAACAGGATGTTCTCAGAAAAGCTATTTCTACATATTACATACAGTTGGTCACTGAGACTATACTTATAGCTTGACCAGTTTGATCTCATATAGCTTAGGCAATTCTTTGAAGATCTAGGACCATCTTTGTTTAATGGTAATTCCCTGGAATGTGATTGATACAGTATAAATACTTGGAAACAGTTATAAAAAAATTGTTAAGTATGGCTATCTTAGACATGAGACAACTGCTTAAAATATAGAGAAAAAGATGACCCTTAAGTGGTCTAACAGATTTTTTCCCTTTGGTCAGCAAAGGGCTACATAACATCTTCATTTGTTTCTAGCCCCTCCTTTTTCACCTCATTAATTCAGGGCATTTTTTTCTTTTAATCATTTAAATATATTCTCAATTTTATTAATGTAAATAATTTTACTTCTTTGGGTTTCAGTTTTCTTACCTGAAAAATCAGAATGCTGCACCAAATTACAACTAAGTCTACCCCTGTAGTTCTAATATTTTATACTTTTGGGATGTAATAGGAAATTTTTTTCATATAGCTAACTTTAGTTATAATTCATTATTCCCTAAAATAAGAAGTTCCTTTAAGTGCAATCTTCTTTAACTTATTCCATTGATCAAGACTGCTGTTGGTTTTTATTATGACTATAAATAGCACAATCAATAAATAGCAATCAATCACAATGATCTTATATCTCACATATATACCAATTAACACACTTCCTGAGTACAGGGTGGCTTTATTTAATCTCTCATTTAGTCTGCAAGCCTACTTTATATATAACAACATGGCTGCATTGATTATTTTCCTTTCATTCTCCTATAAAGTTTGAAGGTGCATAAAAAACATGAAGTTTGGAAGAAACACTAAATTTAGAGACTTAATGATGTGACATTCTTTCTGGTTATGGCACTGTTATCAAGCCATATAACCCTTGGAGAGTCCCAATTTCTTCATCTGTAAAAGGAACGTAATTATCCTTTCAACCTCTATCTTTTGGGACTATTGTGAGGAATGTGCTTTGCCAACCACAATTTGTTCTGCAAAAATAAGTTAGTGTTATTAAAAGTTGTCTACTCTAGCAATCACTGCAACTATGTTCTTGCAGTAATGTTATATGAGTCTTTCTGGTATTGAAGGAGAATGAAGTATTATGATTAAGATTTTTCCAGAGAAATGGTTTAACCATCCAAGTACTAAAACTATTATGTTGAACAGTTTGATGGAATTGTTTTCTTTTTTTTCTTTTTTTTTAAAGCTTTTCTTTTTAAAATATATGCATGGATGATTTTTCAACATTGACCCTTGCATAGCCTTGTGTTTCAGATTTTCCTCTCCTTTTCCCAAAGATCATTGGAACTGGCATCAGCCATCTCATTATTGGAAAGGACCACGTCCATCAGAATTGATTGTTGTATAATATTGCTGTTGTCATGTACAATGATCTCCTGGTTCTGCTCGTTTCACTCAGCATCAGTTCATGCAAGTCTCTCCAGGCCTCTCTGAAATCATCCTGTTGGTCATTTCTTACAGAACAATAATATTCCATGTCAATCATATAGCATAATTTATTCAGCCATTCTCCAATTGATGGGGATCCATTCAGTTTCCAGTTTCTTGTCACTACAAAAAGGGCTGCCACAAATATTTTTGCACATGTGTGTCCCTTTCCATCCTTAAAGATTTCTTTGAAATATAAGCCCAATAGAAACACTGCTGGGTCAAAGGGTATGCACAGTTTGATAACTTTTTGAGCATAGGTCCAAATTGCTCTCCAAAATGGTAGGATCTCCAGTTCCACCAACAATGTATTAGTGTCCCAGTTTTCCCACATCCCCTCCAACATTTGTCATGATCTTTTCCTGTCATCTTAGCCAATCTGAAAGGTATGTAGTGGCACCTCAGAGTTTTCTTAATTTGCATTTTTCTGATCAGTAGTGATTTAGAGAACTTTTTCATGTGACCAGAAATGGTTTTAATTTCTTCATCTAAAAATTGTCTGTTCATATGATGGAATTATTTTTAAAAATATATTCTACCTGTCACTTTTCTGCCTCCTTAGAGTACAACAAATATACTTTCCCCATGAATATTCCCTAAATATAAGTATTAGATAGAGACTAGGTCTATGATTTCATTGATTTAGGGAATTGCTAAGTGAACAAATTCAACAATGCAAAATGGTATCTTCTTTCCAACTTACAGTCTTGGAGAGCTGTGTAGAGTGCAGTTTCTTAAAGTATGAATTGCAACCCCAATTGGGCTCTTGCCGCTGAATGTAAGGATCATTAAATTATAATTTATTACCAGTAAACATTTGATCTAGTATACAAACACACACACACACACACACACACACACAACTATTTACCTGGGATCATGCAAAAATTTCTCAGGCAAAAAGGGGTTGTGAGTGGAAAAAGTTTAAAAAGCCTTTTCTTAGAGTTGTGAAAGGCAGAACTTAAATGCAGACCTTCCTAACTTGTAGGACAGATTACTAGTTATTATACCACACTGATTATCTAGGACAAATACTGGAAGGGTCATTTTTTTTTTTGCCAAAACTTTGTATTTCCCATAGTGACTTGAATAAGTTTTTGCATTCAGAGTTGCATAGTCTATGTCGAATTAAATGAAAAATGGAAAAACAAAATAAGCCTGTAGAGGAAACTATGATTTTGTGTGAGAGAAAAAAAATACAAATTTTGACTTATTTTTTAACCATGCTAATGAGCTATGTGAACTAATCAGGTAAATCAATTACTCTACTGGTATGTAAATATAAACAGATTCTTCATTGGTTCTCTCCTCCCTCTATCTTTACTCCCTCTCTCTTACACACACACACACACACACACACATACACACACATACACACACACATTCAATATAGAATTGTTGTCAATCAAGTCAAGGATCTAGTGTTCAAACTGTTTTGATGACAAAATATTCAGTTTGTTCTACCTTCCTGATCCCTAACTGAATAAATATTAGACTAAATGAAATGGATGGACATGGATCCTGGAACTAGGGGATATGTTAAAATTTAATAAGAAGGAAAGTGACAGATTGTGGATCCAATCACATAACTCCCTGAAGCCCACAGGTATTTTATTTGCAGCAAGTAGAAAATTTAACAAATGATAGTGATGTATAGGTAGTAAAGGTCAGCTTGGGTTGTTTAGGCCTTAAATAATAGAGGATGGGGTCATACCAATACTGACCAGCAGGACAAGCAAGAGGTCTAAACCACTGAAAGATAGAATATTTGATAGAAAGAGAGAGGTTTGAAATAGGATTGTGGTGGTGTTGATGCTATTTTCATGTTCTCTTGTTGCTAAATTGTTTTTCAAAATTTAAGACCAACAATATAAAGCTATTTGAATATTCCATTGAATTCAGAATAAATCTGATTCACTAGTTGGTTCAATGTTATTATTAAGCTCTGAGTCATTCACAGGGAAGCTATTATCTGATGAATTTCTACAATGAGGATTTAATAGATTGATTGTTTTTTCAGCTTCCATTTATTTCCTGAGAGAAGCAACATAGTGTGGTGGGTGGAGAGTTAGCTTCAAAGATTGGAAGATCTGAATTTAAGTGTTGGCTCTCACACATATTGCTTGTGAATCCCTGAAAAAGACATTTAATTTCCTAGTGCTCTAGGCAACACTCAAAGAGTAGGCATTGGCAGAGAAGGTGCTGATAGGTGTTGGTGAAGGGCATTTCATTATCTGGGAGTACCATATGACATTGAAACCACAGGTCCTGCCAGTCCCTATATTTATCTATTTATTTACTAGCTGGATGTTTCTATGAATTCTTGATGTGCTGGTACTCCCTTCAAGGATACAAGATACTGATCACAACCCATCCATGCTGTCTAAAAACTCAAGGAAACAGAGGTCTATAAAATTGTGCATACCCTTTGATCCAGCAGTGCCATTACTGGGTCTGTATCCCAAGGAAATCATAAAGGAGAGAAAAGGACCCACATGTGCAAAAATGTCTGTAGCAATTCTCTTTGTGGTAGCAAAGAATTGGAAAATAAGTAGATGGCCATCAATTGGGGAATGGCTGAACAAGTTGCAGTGTATGAAAATAATGGAATATTATTGTTCTATAAAATGATGAACAAGGTGATTTTAGAAAGGCCTGGAAAATTTTATATGAACTGATGCTGAGAAAAACAAACAGAAGCAGAAATACATTGTAAACAATAACAGTAAGAATGTGCAATGATCATCTATGAAAGACTTGGTTCTTCTCAGTGATTCATTGATCCAAAACATTACCAATAGACTTTGGCCAGAAAATGCCATCGGCATCCAGAAAAAGAACTAAGGAAACTGAATGTAAATCAAAACATACTTTTTTTCTTAATCTCTCCCATGTTTTTTTCCTTTTGCTCTGATTTTTTTCTCCTAATATGATTCATAAAGCAATGTGCATTAAAATATTTTTAAATCAAAGGGAAACAAAAGGGATGTGACAGTAAATATAGAAAAGTATCTATTACAATCCTCTTTTTAGTATTTAAGGAATATTAATTGATGTAGATATCACAGAAAGAGGTAGGCCAATGGCACAGAGGAAAGAGTACTGGATCTGGAATCAAAAGAGTAGCTGAAATCCATCTTCAAACCCTTATTAGGTGTATGAGTGTGGGTAACACACCTGACTTCTGTTGTTTCCTCATCTACGAAGGAGACAATAATAGTATCTATTTTCCAGGGTTGTTGTGAGTATGAAAAGAGAAAATATCTGTAAGTACCTATCACAAGGACTGGTACATATTAGGTACTTAAT
The DNA here is from genome assembly GCA_023553655.1 of Myrmecobius fasciatus. Classification (NCBI taxonomy): domain Eukaryota; kingdom Metazoa; phylum Chordata; class Mammalia; order Dasyuromorphia; family Myrmecobiidae; genus Myrmecobius; species Myrmecobius fasciatus. The sequence goes on along the minus strand of JAJPUD010010967.1, from coordinate 44,515 downwards.
AAACATTTCCTCCCTTTCTTTTATCCCTTACAACTTAGATAAGTGCTAGCCAGGCCTCAGTCCTTATATTTCTTTTCTTTTCTCTAATCACAGATACTTTCATGCATTACGAAGATATTATCACTTATGTACATTTGACTCCAAAATTTACCTCATAAGCTCCATATATCTATATTTTAAATTCCTCCAGAATATTTATTCTTCAGTCTTCCATGGGTACCTCAAGCTCTCACTGTCCCCATAGTATTTCCATCAAAACTTATTGCACCTTCTGAGCTTTCTATTTCTATTAAAGGGACCACCATCCACATAATACTCATATTTGACATTTTCTTTTATTTGTCCTCTTTGCTCTTACCTACATGAAAATAGTTATCAAGAAAATGCAATTCTTTCCCAAAAGTATGTCAAATTGGCTTGATTGCTAACACCCTAAGCAAAATTCTCTTCATCTGTCTATATTGTTGTTTTTCTTTTTTTAATGGTAACTTTTTATTTTCAAAATATATGCAAAGAAAGTTTTAAACATTCACCCTTGTAAAACCTTGTGTTCCAATTTTTTCTCCCTTCTTTCTCCCAACCCTTCCCCTAGACAACAAGTAATCTATGTTAAGCATGTGCAATTCTTCTGTAAATATTCACATATTTATCATGTTGCACAAGAAAAATCAGATTAAAAAGGAAAAAAGGTGAGAAAGGAAAAAAAGCAAGCAAACAATAAGAAATAGGTGAAAATACTTTGGTGTGATACACAATTTGTTCCTACAGTTCTCTTTTTGGATGCAAATGGCTCTGTCCATCACAAGTCTACTGGAATTGGCTTGAATCAGCTCATCGTTGAAAAGAGCCATATCTATCAAAGTTGATCATCAAATAATCTTGGCTTGCTACATACAATGTTCTCTTGGTTCTATTCACTTCATTTATCATCAGTTCATGTACGTTGCCAGTCCTTTCCAAAATCATCCTGCTAGTTGTTTTTTTTTAGAACAGTAATATTCCATTACATTCACATACCATGGGCTTATTCAATCTCCAACTGATGGATATCCACTCATTTTCCATTTCCCTGCCACTACAAAAAGGGCTGCTACATTTTTGCACATGTGGGTCCTTTTCCTTTTTTATGATCTCTTTGGGATACAGACCCAGTAGAATCAACTGTCTATACTATTATAATTGCTTTCTAAGAAATCTCCTTTTCAAAGAAACTTGTGGCCAAAGAAAACTAGAGTACGTTATGGAAAGCAAAATATATATTTTTGATTATATTAAGTTAAAAAGTTTTTTTGTACAAACAAAACAAATGCAGACAAGATTAGAAGGGAAGCAATAAACTGGAAATTTTTTTTTACATACAATATATCTAATAAAGACCTCATTTCTAAAATATATAGAGAATTGACTCAAATTTATAAAAATTTAATCTATTCTCCATTAATAAATGGTCAAAGGATATGAACAATTTTCAGATAAATAAATTAAAACTTATATAATCATGAAAAAATGCTCTAAATCATTATTGATCAGAGAAATGCAAAATAAAATAATTCTGAGGTACCACTACACACCTCTCAGATTAGCTAAGATGATAGGAAAAGATAATGATGAATGTTGGAGGGGATGTGGGAAAACTGGGACATGGATACATTGTTGTTGGATTTGTGAACTGATCCAATCATTCTGGAGAGCAATTTGGAACTATGCCCAAAGGAGTATCAAACTGTGCATACCTTTTGATCCAGCAATGCCTATTGGGTCTCTATCCCAAAGAAATCATAAAAAAGGGAAAAGTATCTATGTGTACAAAAATGTTTGTAATAGCCCTTTTTGTAGTGGCAAAAAATTGGAGACTGAGTGGATGTCCATCAATTGGAGAATGGCTGAGTAAGTTATTGTATATGAATTTTATGGAATATTATTGTTCTATAAGAAATGATCAGCAAGAGGACTTCAGAGAAGCCTGAAGAGACTTATGTGAAATGAAGCTGAGTGAAATGAGCAGAACCAGGAGGCCATTGTACACAGCAACAGCAAGATTATACAATGATTTGTTCTGATGGATGTGGCTCTTTTCAACTGAGAGGTGATTCAGGCCACTTCCAATAATCTTGTGATGAAGAGAGCCATCTGCATGCACAAAGAAGACTGAATATGGATCACAACATAATTCACTTTTTTGTTGTTGTTTGCTTGCATTTTAGTTTCTTTCTCATTATTTCCCTTTTGCTTTGATTTTTCTTGGTGCAGCATGATAATTGTGGAAATGTATATAAAACAATTGCATGTTTAACATATATTGGACTACTTGCCACTTAGGGGAGGAGAAAGAAGAGAGGGAAAAATTTGGAACACAAGGTTTTGCAATAGTGAATGTTGACAATTATGTTTTAATTGCATAAATGAGCATCCTCCCTTCCCTTCCCCCCAAAAAAATCTTCTTTTCTATAGATCTGTCTATGTAGTCCCATCTGATCAAATGAATAAAGTATTTGCTAAATACTTAGTATAGAAGCTTCTTCATATCTCAGTATAGGCTGTGCACATATTTGTCCTAAAGATGAACCTAAGTCTAAAGATGTGATAGTCTTTAGATGAAGGACAGTGTATAACCTTGAGGCACCAGGCCAGTTATTTAAGGTCAAATCATCTTGAGTAATTTATCTTCAGGACCCAAGCCAATTCATTGAAAACAAACAACCCACAAGAGGCTCATTGAGGGGGCTAGCTAGCCCTCCAATGCAGGTGTCCCGGATACTTTTGCTGAAAGCCTTCTTGGTTGGCACTCAGACTATTTTATCTAAAATCATATGTAAGTTCTTTAAGGCAGATTCTCTTTGGAATCTCACCCATGGAGAGGACACTGTTTCCGACCTTAGCCTAAAACCTGTGACCTGGGATTCCCTAGCTATTTGGCTCAGGTGTTAATGCTTACCCTAATTGGTGATTTTTTCTTTCACTATTACTACTTTTATTTCTTTTTCTCTTTGCTATTTTGCTTAAATTTGTAATATTACTGTTGTGTTGTTGTTTTAATTGTACTATTCCACTTTTAATATAATCATTAAATTATCTTATTATTCATTAAACTATCTTATAAAGCTAAAAGTGGTGACTTATTTCAGGAGTGAATCCAAACCTCATAATCCTTTAATCAGACAATGGGAAAAAGTCTTTTTTTGTAGTTTGCCCAGTTTTGGGCCTTTTACTTGATTCTGAACATAATGTTAAAGTTGGGCTCTACTCATGTTTGGGTAAGGAGGCATTGGCCCAATTTTCAGACTTTTCCATGTTTCTGAAAAGTTTTCCATGTATCTGAAAGTTTTAATGTTTATAGAGTAATGTGTACTAGGGAAAAATATGATCATTGCTCTCCTGGCCTTTGCACTGGTTTTTACCACAGGAAGTCTTCTGCTCCCTAACAGTTCTCCTGCTGACCTTGGACTGTGACTAGTTCTTTCTTGCTAGTATTTCTTTCTGCCTTGGAACTGTGACCAGTGACCCTGTTCCTTTGAGATCAACTACAAATGCTCTTCTTCTTCCTGGTACTGTGACCTGAATACTGAGTATGAGTGATAGAGTTGCCAATAAGCACCAACTATGCCCCGTGCCAAGAAAAAGTTCTGTGTAATCTTTTTTTGACCAGGTAACTGTCATTTTTGCCATTTCCAGGCTGAGAGATCTAGAAATTGCTGCTGCTACAATATATATGTGTGTGATAGATAGGCCAGTGTAACAGATGTCTCTTCTTAACCTCCTAAATTTTATTTTGTCAGAAAAAAATCTCACCTTGACCTTTTACTGAATCTGCAGCTACAAAATTTGATTTGAGAAATTATGTTAAAATTGATTACAAGAGCTTTAGTCTTTCATTAAGAAGCCAGGAGAAAAAATTAGGCAGGATGATTGTCTAGAAAAAGATTGACAGAAAGATGTTACACATATACCTCATGTAAGAGTTTGAGCTAATCTCACCTCTCAAAGTCCCACTTTTTGAAATTTAACTTCAGCTTCCTAGAGTAATCCTCTTGAGGATCTTGGATACTCTCTTGTTTGTTACTTTAATTCTAATCAACATCCCAACCTTAAGTGGATCTTTTTTTCTTAGGAAGGGTTTTGATAAATTCCCTAAAAATTGAGATATCTGAGAGATTCGATCCCAGCCCTGATTTTAATTGTTATTTCTGAATTTTCTTTATCAACTGAGTGCAAGATAGTTGCAGATAATGTAGTCTGTACTAAAATAGATTATGCCTCATCTTGGTCTGCCCAATTTTTGTAGGGTGACTAGCCTTCATGTCACAAATAAGCCAAAGTGTGGCTAAGGTACTTCTAATTATTATCTCCATTCTGTCTGGCATCATCAATCTTCAAGGAGGATAGAGAAAAATGATCACACTCTTTCCAGATGAATTGTTTTTTTTTCTTCATATTTCTTAAGGCATTTTCCTCCTTTAACCATATATCCCTGATCCACCTGTGAGGTCATGCCAGTTAGAGGGGAACTCTTTGGTCAGACTAGGACAGAGCCTGATTTCAGGTACCATCTATACCTCTGAAGTATAAACAAAAGTTGATTGTAAGGGAATAGTGAAAGACTTTTGCTGGGTTACTGCCTGTATTCTATTATCTTGGCTCTGCCCCCACACTCCATTTTATTTTCTTTAGAATAGAATGTGCATCACTCAACAGATAGCAATTTTTCGTATTGGTCTGTTGGGCAAAAATGTCAAAGAGATTTTGAAACTATTTTTATTAGGCTGTTTCTTAAATTTTACTTTACAGAGTATTCTGCCCTTGTGGGGAAAACTTAATACATAGAGTACCATCGTATCAGCCACCGAAAATTTCTGTATAGACTTGGGAAATTCTTGTTTCAAACAGCTGCCCATTCATCTCTGAAACCCAATTGTCCCCAAGAAATAGGACCTGGTGACAATTTCACTTCTTATGATCATTTGCAATATCTGCCAAGCACCCTCAGTGCTATCTTTATCCTTAATCTGTATGAAATTTCAAAGGTTTCCTTCAGCACATGATTCAGATGAATTTATGACTCCTAACACAAAAGGTGTTAGAGTTAATTTATTCTACATAAATGAGAGGATATATATGCTTCTTTGAGGACTCCAACAATGAAAAGGAAAATCAGTCCTGTCCCTTTGTTCTCTGTTTTTGTAAAGCTAAGAGTTTTTTTTGTAAGGTGCTAAGTGTTTTTAATTGCAGAAATTCTTCACACAATGTCATCAAAGTACACCAATACAGTGTTATTGAACATCATTGACATTCATGTAGCCATGACCACTTAAGAATAATATAAATAAAAATGAGATTTTTTTCATTTTGCATATTTACAAACATTTACATTACTTAATATATGAGCTCTATGTAAAGAAGACATCAATGGACGAATACAGAAAACGTGGGTCTAAGCTTCCACCATTACATTTATAGATAATGTGCCTTTAATCTCTCAGCTTCTGTTATCTCATCTAATGATTTTGGATACTGTTTATTCTATTTATGTCTCAGAGCTGTTGCTTCAAAATCATTTCTGAAAGGTCACTGACCTATTCCTTTTTAAGAAGTGACTCTGCTGAAACACTTTATCACTTATGAACCTTGGTCTGATCCAGTTTCTTTTTTCAGAACTTTGTTTCATGAACTATGCCCTTTCATATGCCCCCCTCAACTTCATCTCCTCAGCATATAATCATGCTTATATTCCATAAAAACAAAAACCTCAAACACCTTCCTTTAAGTCTATTGTCTCTTCAAGTAAACACACAAATTCCTTCCTTCTTTCATCATAAAGTTGTGATTCAGCAGCTTAGTTTGTCTTCTACTTCTTTGCTATGTATCTACTCAATAATACCTTTAAAAATGAATCATATCTTCATTATCCTACTACAATTGTTTCTACAAAGATTACCAATGACTCACTAATTGCCAATATAGTAACTTACTTAATCTCTATTCTTTCTTTTATTTTTCTATAGCATTTGATGTTCTTGATCATTCCATTTAATTAAATACTTTCAGCAAAGATTTATCCAGTGTACATTGTGTTCAAGACAACATTCTAGGTACTTGTGATAGAAAGTTAAAAAAAAAAGGGCACAGTCTCTTTATTCATGTAACTTATCTGCTATGGCCTCTCTTTTCTTTCCTCTTTTAGCTTTTGTGATACATAATCTTGATTCTCTCCTCTTTACATTATTCCCATTAAATACTTCTTCCTCCTGTCACCAAATATAAATATTCCCCAACATATCATTGTTGCTTTTCTTATTTTCTATTTTTATAACTCTACATTTATAATGTCATCTGCTCCAATGATAATATCTTCAGACACATTATGGTATAATAATGCAAACACTTGATTCAGTCACAAGACCTGAGTTGGAGTCTTACTTTTGACATTATTGCTTATGTGATTCTAGAAAAAATTAATTAATTTGAGATTTGTATTTGTGACTCAGTTTTTTCACCTATAATCTTAGGATAATTATCTTTACTACTTTCCAAATATCATGGTTGTGAAAACATTTTGTAAACTTTAAATTATTGTGCAAAATGAGCTTTCATTATTCAAATGTGGCCTCTATGTAGATATTGATGACCCTCCCCCCAAAGCTACAATTCTATTTTCTTTGGGATAGGTGATAGAAGGGGATACAGAAAAATAAATTATAACATACCTTTGGAAAATGGAGAAAAATTATTAATATGGAAGGGCATCTTTGCTCTGTATTTGCATGGATTTTTCTTTACCATATCATGATGATTATTAGTTTTTATAATTGTGTGTATGGCACTCAAATGTTTAAAACATTTTCATGTAATAATATGCTACTTAATATAAAATTATTAGGATTTTTCCTTCAGCTATCACCAGAATCTCCCACATTTCTCCAAATGATGCATTAGGACAATGTCTCCTTAAAACACGAGTGGATTTTGTTCTAATAGAAAGATCTAAAATAGTAGCCTATCACACAAATGGCTTATTGTTTTTGGCATAGTATATTCCCAGCTGTAGGAATAATTTTCATAAGCTAAACAGCATTCTTTGATTAGACTTGATGGACTGTTAGAATGGTGTTATTTGATTGACCAGGAAAGCAAAAACCAACATTCCATTTCTCAATAAGGAAAACTGCCTTTGTGCAATGCTGGATAACATTCTCCTTTTCCACCCTTCATTTTGTCATAGGTGTTGTTGACAAATGATCCCTGGGGATATCTAAGCTATTAGATCATGTCTCTTATGTACACAAGGATATGACTGTGCTTGACAAGAAAGGTGGCAACATCCCATCCACTCAACATTACACTTGGGACCTCAGGACATCTAGTTATCCTTCTCATTCAACTATTGACATAAAGGTTGAGCTTGATCATATCATATGATATTTCTTTGCCTCAGTCATTCATCTTCAAGGTGAGGCTAATGTTTTTTACATGAAGTTCCAGGGAGAGTATCAAAGCTTTGTTAGGTGGATTTGGACTGTTTCAACATCCAACCCAGGGAGTTGTTGATACCTAAATAATTTTCAATCTGGAAGGTAGAGACTCTCCTGTGGAATGCCACAGAATCAAGTAGGTTCAAATTTTATTTTTATCAGTGATTTGTATTAGGGAATAGTTAGTGAACTATCAAATTTCTAGGTAACAAAGGGAAAAGATCTGATTCACTGGTTGGCAGAATCAGAATCTAAAAATTATGAAAGACTAGACTATAGCTTATGCTTGACAAAATGAATTTTAATTGGAAAAAGTATCAAGTTTTATATTTGGGTTTTAAAAACATCAGTTGCTTAAGTATTAAATAGAGGAAATACAGACAGAAAGCAATTATTATGGGAAAAAAGAGTAAAGTTTTTTATTGGGCTGCAATATCAGAATGAGACAATAGAGTGATGTGATAGTTTAAAATATTAATTAATGCTCTCTTAAGCTGATTTCATAGAAGTATAAAGTCCAGAACAAGGGAGGGGATTTCACTTAGTTTGAAGTGATATTTTAGAAACTATATTGACAAATTGGAGTATATCTAGAAGAAGGCAAAAATATTTTCAAAGTATTTGAAGAATGTCAGTGGTGAGGAAAAATAGATTCTGGCTTGTTATAAGGAAAAGCTTCCTAAGACTTAGAACTGTCTGGAAATTGGCTTTCTTGGAAGCTACTGATCTTCCCTATCATTAGAAGTCTTAAAAGAAGAGATCACATATTGAGAAATGGAAAGGACCTTAAGGGACATGCAGACCATTCTCTTTCCACCTCCATATAACACATAAGGGAAATGCAACTTAGTGTGCCAAATAAATTATAGTTAGGAAGTACCTAAGGCAAAATGTGAACTAAGGTTCTTCAGTCTCCCATTTTAATATTCAATACACAGTGCCATGCTGCCTCCAATGTTCATATGGTCTTTTGTTGAAAATATTGAAAAGTAGAGTCCTGGCTCAGTTGTGCTAGTGGACTGGAGAAACTCTAATATCCCTTTTTCTCTATAATTCACTGATAAGTAAATGGCAGAATAAATGCTAAGAACAATACCCTCAGTTTGCTACCTTATGAAGAATAATTAAATTCTAACCCATTCTTAGAGAAAAAATATCTAAATTGGTATTATTCCAAAGAAAGTTTTTGGAGAGATACTTCAGAATGGTCCAAGAATCAAGGTAGCCAGATTATTTCTTGCAAATCATCAAATTGCTTAGGTTCAGCATGGGATGGTATAAACCACATGATGATGTTCTGCCTGGGAATCATACTATTTATAGCTCCTTAGATCTTTATTAGACCTATTGAAGAATTAAAGTGGTGTTCTTTGAAAGGAGAATGGAAATCGATACAAGTATCTCACTTTACCTTTCTAGGCTCCATTTACCTCAACTGAAGAAGGAAACAATTAGACTAGATGATTTCTAGGGTCCCTTCTGATTCTAACATTCAGTAATGTCTACGCATATTTTTGAGTTTCTTTGGTAAGCACTGAATTTCTAGGTCAGTTAGGCCTGTCTTTTAGGAATATTTACAGTCAAAATGTTCCAAAATTCCATTTTCCTGAGATTAATAGGAGTTGGGATTTTAAAATATTCCCAGGTTATGATAAAATCCTGGTACTTGTATCACAGTTTTATTTTAATTATGCTTATATCTATCATATCATGAAGAAAGAATGCCTCAGCTAACTTTTTTGGAGCTTGGATAAAGAACCTGAGTCAAAACCAACCAAGCCCCAAGTTAAGAGAATGAAAGAAAAAAAAAGAGAGCAGATGAACAGAAGATAATAAAGCATGAGGAAATGGTGAAGCATAGGGAGCTGACGAAGCAAGTAAAATAAGTAAAATTTTATTGTGGGAAGGTTGGATCTGGAGTCAGATAACTTGTATTTGAATCTCATGTGTGACCTTGAGAAAATCATTTAATCTTACTATGACTTAATTTCCTCAGCTGTAAAGTTAGGTAGTAGGATTTTTATGATTACTAAGGTCTAAGGCTAACTTATAGAAGATACTTAATAAGATGAATGTATGCATTATAACTTCAGTCTTATAAAACATGAGATCATAAGTTTGATCTAATATGGGAATCAGAAAATGAACACACACAATAAAGTCTAGGAAGGCCAAAGTCCCATCTCCATAACACCTGAGATTTTTATAACTTTGAACTCCCGAATTGAGTGACTTTTAGGAAATATCCTTCTCCAGTATCACAAATCTTAAATATATAATCATAGACTTAGAACTGGAAAGTACCTCACAGGGCATCTGGTGGAACCATCACTCTCCCACAATACATACATTTTATATGAGGAAAATGAGATTAGAGAAGTGGTGGTTTGCCCAAGGTTATACAAATAATAAATAGAGGAATTGGAATTTGAACTCATACCATTTGACTTTAAACCCAGCATTATCATCCTGCCTCCTTTTTGCTAGCAAATAACAACCCCATTTAATTATGACAAGAAGAACTCTTGTGGCTTGTTATAATGGTAACTTGCATCTTCAGCCCTTTTTGCATTTGCAAATATTTATAGTGAACTCTCTCACCTGTATGACTTTACGGTCAGTTTGAAAAGTCAACACATATGCCTGGGCGGTTCTTTAGAACAAGAGAAATTCCAACTAAAATCATGAATGAATAAAATATCATTTAATCAATTTTTTCAAAAACATAAGGCTGTTAGTTAAACACTCGAAAATTTTCTTTGACCCCCATGTCAACACACAAAAACTTCATCATGTCAATGGTCTCTCCAAAGGAACACAATGGTCTCCTCAAGCAGAAACATTTTAAGGATCAACATCCTCCCACCTGAGAAACCTGAGAGGTGTAGCTTATCCCGACTACCACGCTCACTCCCAATCTACCTTCAGAAATTGAAAGAGGGGGTAATTGTTGTTGAAGATATAAAGATCCCAAACTCCAGGCAAGTCACCAGTGATGGGAATGAGTAAGCAGGATGGGGCAAAGAGGTCAAGGAGGGTGCCTAGTCCTGCTTTTGGTGTTGAGTGAGTTGGTATCTGTTGATCTTTGTGGCTCTGGTAGTTCCCGATTGCCCCTCAGAGGCAGAGATTCTCCAGGATCAGATTATAAATGTTTTCTTAATCATTCTTCTTCAAGGGGTCATGGAGTCCATACTCAATTACTGCTTGTGAGGGTGCAGTGCCTGGAAATGAAGTTGGTGGCAAATGTTCAGAGAAATCTCTTTGGGAAGGGAAAACTGATCAATCCCTCAGACTTAAGTCTTGGTCCTAGTGCCTGCTCAGCTACCACCTTCCATGAATCAAATGATACTCTTGTCTTTGAGATAGAACTCCATGAGTGTGGCAGTAAGCTTCAGGTATGGTTTATTAGTTATGCTGGAGCAGTGTAGTATGACATCAATTTTTTGGAGGGATCTTGGGATTAGGGGCTGCAGGAGACTGCCTAAATGATTGTGAACTCCCTAAACAATTACTGACATGTCTCATGGCTCTGTCTCCCCAGGAGGCATTGGGATGGAGAAGAACTGCTCTATAAGCCTATATGATTTTTCCTGCTCATATTTTTATCTTGGCACTTAGGTCTTTTGTGAGATGCACAGAAGCTGTTGATCTTAATTTGGGATTCAGTTTCTGCCTCAAACACAGAGGGAAATATCAAGGAAAACCAGAGAAGATTGTCTTTTCTGAGCATTGATATACAAGTCCAGAGTGGGGTAATGGGGGGAAGGGCCTAAGTATTTATAAAGTGCTCCCCGAATTTCAGATATTTTACTAAATGCTTTACAAATATCTCAGTTGAAAGCCTCTAAATTTTAATAAAACTTGGTTCTAATACCAGCTCATATTGGTTTGTTATATGATATAAGCTTGGACAAAACAATTTCTTCTCTGTAAAACAAAGGGTTTGTAATGGCTATTCTTGTTAAGGTCTCTGATTACTACCTACTCTTTTGGATTATTCACACAACTTGCTCACTACAAGGCTTAGGAACATGTCAGGATGGGACAGGACCAGTTGTACCATTAGAAATATCTGGACAGTTAAGTTAGTTGTCCGACCTATTGAAAGATTAGTAGGGAATGATATACTATTAAATATGTAAACCATGATGAAATAACGGGTATTTCCAGGAAATTTTTTCCTTTTAAAAAATCATACTCTAGTTTTGACCATATTCAGATGATCCCAGACTTGCTGGTTTATAGCATAAATCTATATTATAACCCAACTCCTGCTGGCAACTCCATTATCCTACAAAACAGTCCAGCTGTGATTTTGATTGAGTGTTCTTACCCAAGGTGAGAGATCCTTTTGTATGACTCAAATTATTTATTTTTTAGCTTGTGTCAGTTTTTATGGAGTGGTTTTCTTCCTCACCCTTCACTTGTCCCCAGGAGGAGTAATGTAAGCAGCAAGGCCATCCAACCGACTTGGCTTCCATTCAGTTTTACACTATCCTCACAAAGGGGATTGAAGTTCACCTTGCAGCTGATGACTGGTAAGTGGCAATGATAGTAGAGAAATGGCTAATGTTTTCCTCTTGATCTCTATGACACAGGGTTTGTTAACCATGAGTGGTACTCAGGAAAGCCTATAGTCTCATAATATTTTAAATGCATAAAATAAAATGCATTAAACTACATAGGAGAAAACTTATACTGAAGTCTCTTGTTACCAAAATAGTTTAATGAATAAGATCATGGAATGCAAGTCAAGACCCCTTGGGATAACACTACTGTGATCTTGACTTTGCAGATGACTGGCATACTAAGAGACCTTCTCATAGCTATCAACTTGGGGATGTCATTTCCACCCAAGCTGATGTGATCACTGGAAGTCATGTGGCTCTGAGACTCTTCATTGACAGCTGTGTGGCTACATTAAAATCAAACCAAGATTCAGCTCCTTCTTATGCTATTATTGATTTCCATGGGTAAGCTCCCCCAGCAGACTTCCTCAATACCAAAGCCACTTGTTTCCAAAAGATTCATAGATGTGAGCATTCCTTTCAGACATCCAATGCCCCTCTCCCTTACTTTTTTTTCTTTTTTTTTAATTTAATTTAATTTAATTTTTAATTTTTTTTTATTTTATTTGCATAACATGTGTGGGTAATTCTTCAACAATAACCCTTACATAGCTTTCTGTTACAAATTTTTCCCCCCAACTCCCCACCCCTCCCCTAGATGGCAGGATATCCACTACATGTTAATTATGTTAAAATATTGGCAAATCGAATATATGTATACATATTTCCAAACTTATCATTGTTGTGCAAGAAAGATCTTATCTACACAAACGATATATCAGATAAAGGAACACAATGTAAGCAAACATCAATCAAGGAGTATGAGAATGTTATGTTGTGATCCACATTTCACATCCCTCTCTCTGGGTGTATATGTCTTTCTTCAGTGAACATTTGGAGGTGGTTTGAAACCTTTCATTGTTGAAGAGAGCCATGTCCATCAGAATTGATCGTCATATAATACTGTTGTTGCCGTGTATAATGATCTCCTGGTTCTTCTCATTTCACTCAGCATCAGTTCATGTAAGTCTCTCCAAGCTATTCTGAAATCATCTTGCTGGTCATTTCTTTTTTTTTTTTAATTTTTTTATTTTATTTGCATAACATATGTGTGGGTAATTCTTCAACAATAACCCTTACATAGCTTTCCATTACAAATTTTTCCCCCCCAACTCCCCACCCCTCCCCTAGAGGGCAGGATATCCACTACATGTTAATTATGTTAAAATATTGGCAAATTGGGGGGCGGAGCCAAGATGGCGAACTGCGGACAGCTTTCTCTGTGAACTCCCGGGACATTCCCTCAAACTCAGACAAAGTAAGCCTTCCAACTGGTTTCTAAGTGAGAGCAACTCCAAACATTCGGACTACAACGCACTTCTATCAAAGATCTACAATGAAAGAACTCCGGAGAAGGTTAGCCTCAGGGGAAATCGGCCGCTCTTCGCAATCAGACTCCAGCGGGGGCGGAAGTCAGGGCTGTGATAGAGGGGCGGATTTTGGGCACCCAGGAAGCCCCTGGGAGACGCCTGGGCCACTTTGCTCTGCTTGCGGGCAGGTGCTTTGGCAGATCTGCCTTTGGAAAAGGGTGGATCCAGACCAGCTGAAAACGTGGTCCTAGTGCGAATCTAGCCCGACCAGCCTCAGACTGGAAGTCAACTCGGCAAACGGCCCCAGGGCAAATACAAATCGTTGCAGTTTTCTCTGGTTTTGACCAATATCCCAACTTTAAATCATGAGCAAGAAGCAGAAGAGAGCTCTCACCAGAGAAAGCTTTTATGGAGAAAAAATAGAACAGTCCCCAGATCCTGACATTATGAAAACAATCCCAGATGAAGCCACAAAGGCAGACTTAAGTTGGTCTCCCTTTCAGAAGGCTTACCTGGATGATGGCATTAAGAATCTCAAAAGAGAGCTAGAAGAAGAATGGGGAAATAAATTGAGATCAGGGCAACAGAAATATCAAAAACTGGAAAATAGGACTGGTGAATTGGAAAAAGAAAACAGTT
>JAJPUD010010967.1:0-20472 GCA_023553655.1 Myrmecobius fasciatus | reverse complement strand
TTTCCCCATTCTTCTTCTAGCTCTCTTTTGAGATTCTTAATGCAATCATCCAGGTAAGCCTTCTGAAAGGGAGACCAACTTAAGTCTGCCTTTGTGGCTTCATCTGGGATTGTTTTCATAATTTCAGGATCTGGGGACTGTTCTATTTTTTCTCCATAAAAGCTTTCTATGGTGAGAGCTCTCTTCTGCTTCTTGCTCATGATTTAAAGTTAGGATATTGGTCAAAAGCAGAGAAACCTGCAACAATTTGTATTTGCCCTGGGGCAGTTTGCCGAGTTGACTTCTGGTCTGAGGCTGGTGGGGCTAGATTCGCACTAGGACCACGTTTTCAGCTGCTCTCAATCCACCCTTTACCAAAGGCAGATCTCCCAAAGCACCTGCCCGCAAGCAGAGCAAAGTGGCCCAAGTGTCTCCCAGGGGCTTCCTGGGTGCCTAAAATCCGCCCCTCTATCACAGCCCTGACTCCGCCCCGGCTGGAGGCCGATTTCCCCTGAGGCTAACCTTCTCAGGAGTTCTTTCAAGGTAGATTTTTGATAGAAGTGCGTTGTAGTCCAAATGTTTGGCGGAGTCATCACTCAAAAACCAGTTTGAAGGCTCACTTTGTCTGGGTTTGAGGGAAGGTCCCAGGAGTTCACAGAGAAAGCTGTTTGCTGTTCGCCATCTTGGCTCTGCTCCCCCTCTCCCTTACTTTAATCTGCCTCTAAGTATCTATTTTGGCTAAAGCAAATCACTTGGAATTTTATCAGAAATTTATCAGTGATTAGCCTCTTCCTATTTAGCAACCCTGATTCCCAGGTGGTTTCATTGCTAGGTTTGTGCTCAGCTTCTTCAGCTTAGGCGTATCAAAGTTTGTTCTGATAAGTCTTCCAAAATCAATTTGCCTCCAGCTATTGGAGAAGGATGCTGGTGGAGGTAGTTTAAGAACAAATCTTAATCCCTAGGCGTCTAGTTGATGGCTGGTCAGAAAATGTTGGGTCAACCTTCATCTTCCCAAGGTCCAAGCCAGAGACCCTTCAGTTTATAGTTGATGCTTTTAAGATTTCAAGGGAATCCAGGGATCAGGTGAGCTTTATCCTGCCTCCCCACCTCAGCATGCATGCATGTGTACACATGTTATCCAAATAGTAATAATAAACTTTTAATTCTGAATTATTTTCTAGATCTATATTACATGTCACCTGAAGGTCACTGAAGCTGCTGACTTGCCAGATCCTTCAAACAAAGCTTGTTCCTTCAACAAATCAAGCCAGGAGTAAGTAGATCTTGAACAACAATCACTACTACTTCTTAGTGGTAGAGGTGAGCATCAAAATTCAGCATTGCATAGGAGCCTATCAAAGCTGCTTAGGTGAATGGTGATATTTTGGGGGAATTGGTAAAGAGATCAATTGTCTAAGAAAGTTAAACTCATGCTTTTTTTCCCTTTATAACACTATTTAAATATATTATTTTAGTTATTGCTTTTAAAAATCTATAGTCATGCTTTTTGAATTCCAGTTTAAGAGTTCTTGCTCAATCTGGCCCTAAATCCTTGAAAATTCTATATTTTTTAGAAGGCTATGTATAGTTCTCAGTAGTTTTGGTACTTTCTACTCCTTCTAATGTTATTTTTTTTACTATAGTTGATCAGAAAAAGTATTGGTCTCCTTAACTCCAAGAAAATCATTTACTTTCCCTTGGATAGAGAGCTCTAAAATGAATATAATATGCATATACATACGTGCAATATGTATACATTTTATTATATAAATTGTGTGTGTGTCTGTCTGTCCCCGTCCCCAGGGAGATTGTCTAACCTTTTTATCCTTAAATTTCCTCCTCTGTAAAGTGCTAGGGAAGGAATCAATATTTAGTGTCTATTACATGGTAGTGCTCTGATAAGCACTTTTCACATATCACCATTTTTGATTTTCATCATAATCCTGCACAAAAGGTATTATCTTCATTTTAAAGTTGAGGAAATTGAGGCACATAGAGGTGCAGCGAATTGTTAGGGTCAAACAAATAGTAAGTGTGAAAGGTTGAATTTGAACTTAAGTCTTCCTGACTCCAGGCCCACTGATTTATCCGTTCAGTTACCTAGGCAATACTGATCTTCCTTAATGGAAGATAATACCTGTCCCTCAGAGCTTTTGAGGATCATGTGAAATAGCATTTGAGAATAGTGCTTTATATATAGTAGTGCTTAATAAATGTTTATTCATTAATAATTAATCAAACAATTAATAGTTAATCAAAGAATGGTATACTGGAAGTTCAGATCATGTTTTAATTCTTATTAGCTATATGATTTTGGGAAAATCATTTAATTTATATGCCCCAGGTAACTCCAGGATTGATCTAAATCATATACAGATAATTAAAATCACTTATGCTTTTGTTATTTGCTTATGTCTGACTCTTGGGCTCAGACCCTCACTGGGAGTTTTATTGGTTAAAAATAGTGAAGTGGTTTGCCATTTCCTTTTCCAAATCCTTTTTGCAGATGATTAAACAGAGAGAAATAGGATTAAGGGACTCGTTCAGGGCCACAAGAGTAGTAAATATCTGTGGCTGGATTTGAATTCAGGAAGATACGATTTCCTGATTCCAGGTGCAGCGTTCTATTCATATGCCATCTAGCTGCCCTACTTCTACACTGCAAGATACCATAATCAAGATAACTTTTTCAATGGAACTGATAAAGGGAGGAAAATGCCCATGTATGTATGTGTTATCTTGAGCAATAAAAAAAAAATCTGACTTTCTTGCCCCTCCTCCTTTTTTGCAGCTGCTACTTTTGGGAGAACTAGGGGAGAAAATATATCCAACATTCCAGTTTGGGAAATAAGATTTAAATTCCCTACTTTTCACTGGTACCTTATATCATTTGTTTTTAACTTATATGTAACTTATTTTTTTCCTTAGAAAGGGATTTCTTGAGTAGAGTTCCAGACATTTCTTAAATAATTCCTACAACTTTATAAGAGTTACTTTATAAAAGTTACAAGAACTTTTCTTTTGAGGGAGTGGATATGAAAACAATTTTGTTTAAATATAACAAATTATAAATTTTATTGAATATTTTTCTATAAACAAATGCTATCCAAACACTGGTTAATGGGGTCATTTTAAAGCTCTTTTGGAGGAGTAGAACACAGAACTTCTCATATCTGCCCTTTGATCTGTCATGATACCTTGTTTAGCACTTCTGGTTTTGGCTCATGGATGAGGGAAGGAGCAAATTTTAAAGATAGTGAAAGTCTTCATACTTCATTACTATGAAAGTTAGAAAGTAAGTTATAAAATTTAATAGCTTATTTTCCAAAGTCTCAAGCACTGAAGTGTCTTTTTTCTCATTTATAACTACCCAGATGGATTCCTATAGAAGGTACAGATAATATCTCTAGCTATTGTGAAACTGGTAATTGCAGGAAAACCTATATTCCAAATAGACTGACCAGAAGTCACTGGGAAAGAAATAAATTGTATTGGAAAGGTAAGTTTCCTAACATACACAAAATGAGGGAAAGTCCATCAGCAAGATCATATTTCAACAAGCCTGACTCTATGCTAATAATATGGGTCCCCAAGGTACTTACAGCCTACTGATTACCTCAGTTAAAAGTTGTTTAAAGGAACTTCTAGCTAGGCTTCACTGGAAATCTTCCTCTGCGCTCTTCCCCCCCCCCCATCCAATTTTAAATAGATGTTCCTAGAAAAGAAAATGAGGCTGATGTGGTAGTTGGACCTTTGGTCATTTCTGATACAACAATGCATCCCAGCAGCATCGCTAACCAGGATAAAACAGCTAGAACCAACTCCCAAGGTATGGATCACCTAACTTCCATCAATTTGACCTAAATAGTAAATAATTCTAAGACTTGTATCTAACATGCTGTTCCCTACAGGTCTGGAGAAAGCACCTCAAACAGTGCTGATGACTGTTGGATCTATAATGTTTTTCTATCTCATGCTATTCATGTGGGAAGATATGAACTCTCTTTGGTAACATCAACTTTTCTCAAAATAAAGTATAATTTAAGATCTGTTCAATATGTTGTCTGCTTTTAATGATAATATAGTGCTTTAAGATTTGCAAAGTGCTTTATATATAGTATTTGACCTCTATAAAACCTGAGAAATTGGTGCTATTCTTATCATTCCTGTTTTAGGATTGAGAAAATGAAGATTGAGAGAATTAAGTCAGAATGAAACCAATAAATTTCTTTTTTAAAAATTATTTTTTATTACCTATTTTTTTTTGCTGAGGCAATTTGAGGTAAAATGACTTGCCCAGGGTCATACAACTAGGAAGTGTTAAGTGTTTGATGTTGAATTTGATCTCGGGTCCTCCTGACTTAAATGCTGGTGCTCTATCCACTGCAACACCTCACTGTCCCAAAACCAGTAAGTTTCTGAGGAAAGGCTAGAAATAGTCTGCCTCCATGTCTAATATCTTCTCTTATCTCCTTTACCACCATGACTCTCTTTAATTTGTGTCAATTTTTAAAAGAAAAAGATTAATTGAATCTTCGAGCATCTATCTGAGCAAGAAAAATATTCCACCTAAAGTATTTAAAGAATACAGGTGCCTGGAATCCTATAGCATTGATATATTCATCTGAGGTATGACATGTCCATAAACATTCTTAAAACAATATATTTTGAGTACACAATTTTTATCTCATTGTTCCAGCTATATCTGGCCTTAACTAACATCTAACCTCTGAGCAATCCAAAATTTCCTTGGTCTTTAGCTCTAATCTTCCCTTTTGTACATGAAGGACACCCAAGCTCCATATTTAGCTTGAAGTATATTCAATCTGTAATAACTCATTCAAACTTTATAAATTCTTAGGTAATTATCAAAGTAATTTTCTGATATCTTGAGATTTTTTTGGAGGGGGAACTAGTCATAACAGCAGTCCCTATTGCAGGGAGAGAAGGAACAGTTCAATATCCTTTAACTAGGGAAAAAAATGTAGAAATCAAGAGAAAATCCTTAGTATGGGTCAAAAGATATAGCCACTATTGTGTCCCCTGTTAGTTGGTCAATAAACTTTGATCTATCACTAATGTTAAAATTATTTTTTAAAAATCTAACGAATATTAAAATTTCAATGAGAATTGAAAGTTGAATGACATTCATTTATAAAACAATTCTTATAATTGTTGACTAAGGCATTAGCTTAGTCTTTGGATCTATGTAAATGATAGAATATGGGGAGAGAAATAAGTGGGAGAACAAGGGAAGGAAGCATAAAGAACAAGACACCCTAATAAGCAATAGGAATATGAATCTATCAAAGGAATTTGAAAAAAAGGCTGTTTCCATATAGACATTTTGGTACCTGGAGACATGAAGACCTAGTTTGATATTTTCTCAAGCATAATATCTAAATCTTGAGAATCATGTGACTTCTCAGTTTTCTAATCTGTAAAATGGTGAAAATAGTACACATCTCTCAGCTCCTGTGAGACTTAAAAAAGATCTATATATGTGTATTTATAGATAGAGATTCATATAGCACCTTAGATATAGATATCTAAGTAAATGCAAGTGAAAATTATTATTTTTGATTAAGCCCAAATAAAAAAGGATGCATATGTTGCCCAACTTGAATTCTAAGTTAAAACATACATATACAGATAGACATGCCTCACTATTTGGGACCTAAATTTTATCACAACTTCTAATTTTGTCCATAAGACATCGTAGATTTTGATGCCCATGTAATTACTTTCTGGGACAAATCCTTCCTTTCCCATGAATAATGGGAATGGATAATGAGGAAAAAAATTTATTAATCTAATAGCATAGCATTTTCTGTGTTATTCATTGTACTATGAGGATAGAAATCCAAAAGCAAAACCAGTTGTTAGCTCTCAAAGAGTTAATATTTAATCAGGATAGACAACACACAGAAATGGTCAGGGAGACATTCTTTAGCCTGGATACTTACAGGGAAAGTGCCTAGGGCATGAAGAGTCAATTTACACCTAATCCTGGATTTGATCACTGCTCTGGAACTAGAGAGACAGGGAGGTTGTTCTCAGTAGCAAGGTGGAAGGAGAATATAAAAGGACCTATCACTGAAATAGTGGGGCAACAGTTACCACTCTAGACAGAAGCCTTTGGGTGAAAGTTATGGAGATCAAAGGTCTTAATTTCCAGGTTATAGTCTCCAGAATGAATTGGGTTTTTGTTGTTGTTGTTTATTTTTGTCTTCTTACAACCTTGATTTCTTCTCATCCACTCATGTTACTCAATAGCTTCTGATTACTTTTTCCATTTGGTTTCTTCCCTGCTTGAGTCAAAATCCTGAGTTTCAGTACATCTGCCAGTAATCAGAAAATGCCAGGCACTAGTGCACATTGGTGAAGGTAGTCAGGATATTCTCTCTTTGTCTCAAGAGAATGATTAAAATGGCTTTAATTTTTTTTTCCACTTAGCTCTCCCTTGTCCCAGGCATCTATCTACAGAGAGACTGAGCCACGATTTAAAGCTCTCTGAATATTAGGATGGATACAATTGTTAAGAGTTCATTAAGAGTGAGAACTCATTAGTTATGTGTTAGAAAGACTGGTAGTAATATAAAGCATTGGAATATAGAGGAAATCATTAAGGAGATGGGTTGGAAGGCTATTGAAATAGTTCAGGTAAAGAAAATAGAGGTCTGATGCAAAGTGAATTTGATGGAAAGTTATACTATTCCCAAGGTAGATGGCATTAAGCAGGATATTTGATCTTTCCAAGCCTCAGATTTCTTTTCTATAAAAATAATTCTATAAAAAATTTTTGATTAGATCATATTTAAAATATCTTCTAATTGCAATAATCTGGATCTCTGGGTAAAAGCAGTGGAAACGAAAAGGAAAGGAGAGTCTTTGGTTTAGTATTCAAAGCCTCCCTCACCTGGTCATATTCTACTTGCCAAACATGAGCTGTCCTCCTCCCCTCCTATATACTCCTATACTCAAATTAAGCTACTCCTAATCCCTTATGCTCTCTAATTGGCAAATGTGAGTTTGCTGAGAATAAAATGACAGCACTTGGTGACTTATTGTAGAAGGGGTGAGCAAGAGGGAGGAGTCAAAGATAACTCAGATGATAATGAGTGACTGGGGGATAAATGTGAGGGTTATTGACAGAAACAAGGAAGTCATTGCCAAGTAAGCTGGCTGATTGCTCTCTTTTTCTGGATGCATTTTGGAGCTCTGCCCTTTTACCCACTGGGTTGCAAGCCATGCTTATTGAACAGGAGCAGATGGAATTACCGCCAGTCCCTACCCACAGAGAGCTGAGGGAGCCGACTGTGGCTTTTCCTAAGTGTTAATTAGTTTCACCTGGCTCAGCCTTTAGCACTCACCTAATTGATTTTTTAAAAAATCACTGAGTGCTGTGGCAATTACCATAATATTATGACAATATTTCCCAGTACAATAGAGAGCAGCTGAGTTGCAGAGCCACTAGGAGGACTCAAGATGTCCTGAGCAGAGATCTCTGAACCTGTTTTTAGTGAGAGCAGGTCAGGGAACTCTTCTTTTTTCTACTTTACTCAACTGGAAGGGAAGGAAGAAAACAGAAAATTTGACAAATTTCTTTTGAGAAGTGGTGGAGAGAAGATGGGTCTGAATCTTGGCACTAGTTCTGCTCCAATAAGATGTTTCTGCTCATCCAATTAATATCTGGTTCTCACTACTGGCTTTTACATAATCATTTTGAACAACAGATTGGTATTTTAAACTTTGCATCTGAAATGACCAGAGATAGTATGAGAAATTAGTGGTAGAATATGTGTATTTTCTTGGCAGGCAGAAGCCATCACCCATGGGCTAATCCTATATCAGCCCAGTCAGGTAAGCAGATTTATAGGGGGACTCTAGAGTAACCATGAGGCTTCATCTACCCCAAAATATTCTTCCTTCTCCTAGCAACCCAACATGATGGATGAAGTATTTACAATTAGTAAAGGAATCATGATTAAAAAAAAATAGGTGCCCTACATGGCAAGACTAATTGCTTCTTCTCTGATGCCTTATTGTGACATGGAAGTGATCCTGTCCTCTGGAAAATTGGAAATTGGTCATGAGATGGTAAGATCTTACCAAGGTGGAGAGACATTGAATGTAGATGTAGTAATGCTCTTTCACCTATACTTTGTCTAGCTGCCTTCAGAGGGCTCACCAACAGATGGCTGGATCTTCTAATTTACTTTAGTCAAAATCCATCAATCATTGGCAAATAGTCCAATTTCTCTCTCTCTCTCTCTCTCTCTCTCTCTCTCTCTCTCTCTCTCTCTCTCTCTGATGTGTTTTGGTTACCAGGATGTTTGAGATGGAAGAAAGCCATTAAAGATTTCATAATTTTGGGGTTTTTTTTGCCAGCATTTGAATGCTGCTGAGATTATATTTGTAAAATCCCTAGCATATAGTAGGCACTTAGAAACTCCATACTTTCAGTGATGGCCTTTTCTCCATTTCCTGCCATGGTTTCAGCTTACTACATTCTGTGTATCTTCTTGATCCACCTATCTTAGAGAAGCCTGGATTTAAATGGGCCTGGAGGCAGTGACCCGAGGGGTCAGTTAATTTATCTCAACTCCACATCATCTAGTTTGTAGCTTCTACATTTCTGCTAGGGTTTTTGAGCAGCCCACTCTGTATCATAGGGTCATTATTCTTACATGAATTTCCTTTCCCTAAGATTTGAGCCATGGTATGGTTTTTACAACTGTGGTCATTACTATCTAGGACAACACCACACTGAACTGGCTCCTAGTGTTGTGGGCAAGGGCAGGCAGGTTTTCTTCCAGAGCCTTCACAATAGCATTCACAGCTCTAATTTGGCTACTAGGATAGTCTTGCTGTTTGGTCAAGAAAGTGTTAATGATTGCAGCGACATCTCTATCACTCCAAGGGAATAGGCCAATCACATTTCAGTAACTGGAAAACATCAGCGCTATTCATGTATACTCAAAGTATATTTTATGTTCTAAATGAAATGAAATATCTGAGTGTCTGTGTCTCTCTCACACTAGCTATCATCCATTTATTTCTATCTCCTAATCTCTATCTTCTTTTTATCTCTTACCTATTTATATTTCTATGTACTAATCATCTCTGTCTTTGTCTCTGCCCCCAATTTCTATCCATCCATCTATCTATCTGGACTAGGGCATTTTCCTACATTGTCTAAAATTAGATAAAAAGATGATGCTAGCAAGGGGAGGTAGCATGATGGAGTTCATATTTGGAACACTGACACCTGGGTTCAGATCCCAGATTTGCTACTTACGAACTTGTGTAACTAGAGGAAAGTTACTGTACCTGAATCAACTCAGTGGTATTAGGGGATAGAGCACTAAGCCTGAGGCAAAATCTAGACTCAGACTGTACTAGCTATGAGACTATGGACAAATCATTTTATCTGTCTGGACCTCAGTTTTCCTTATTTATTAAACAATGGTTATGGATTCAATGACCCTTAAAACTCTTTTTAGTACTAAATCTATTAATCTGTGAATTCTTTGTTTTGCATTTTTTTAATCTGTAAAAAGATGAAGTTGAACTAAATGGCCTCTGGGGTTCCTTCTGGATGGAAATTTCTGAACCTGTGACTCTAGAAGAATATCAGGTATTCACATATTCTTCTTTTTGTCTTAATCCCTTTCCATTCTGCCCTTGCATATCCTGAGTGTACTGATAAGGAATAAATGAGAACAACACACATATAGAGGGAGAAACAAAAGATTGTAGAGTTGGAAGAGACTTTAGATAGCATCTAATTCAATTCTGTCCTAGGTTCATAGAGGTAAAGAAGAACCCTTAGAAGGCAGACCAGCACTTAGCATTACTATTCATAATAACTAACCACTTAGTAAGAATTTATTAAGTAATTATTAGTGCTATTAATAATACAGATAAATAGAGGATATATTGGTCCTCTTTAATATACACATTATTTTTACAGATGTCATAATTGGGTCTTGGAAAGGATAAGGTTGTTTGATTCTAAGTTCATTGCTTTTCTACTCCACTATAATAATAATGAGGCACAATAACAAAACATTTCTATAGTGATTTTATGTTTGCAAATTGGTCCCCAGGAGCTTATATGCTCATTTTTCATAATTTGTTACTCAGGTAACATGGTTGTCTGTACATAATATAAATGAGCTTTATTGTTAATATTATCCAGCACTTACCACCATGTCAGGCAAGTAAATGCTAAATAAATGTCTGTGAATTGATTATTACTGCTATTAATAATTGTAAACACATCTTAAAATATTGAAGAAAGCAAGGAGGATTTTTTTTTTGCATTTTAGTTGGGCTATGAAATAACGTGTGTATATATGTGTTCCTTCTGATCCTGGCTCCTAATTATAACAGAGCAACACTCTTACCCAGGTAAATGGTCTCCTCCTGTGATTAATTTTTAATCAATTTACAGCTACAGAAACTTTTAAAAAATCTTCCAGCATGAGCACTTTGGATTTTTGACTTTTTATGCTTTCCTTGTTCAAAACAATTGGGCTACATAACTCATTGGAAAAATCCAATGCAAATTTGCATCATGAAGCTGCATGGCTGACTTCAGTCATTACTGAAGCCCAAGGGTTTTATGTGCCTGATTCTTGATAGGCCCTTATGTGATTTCCAAAGACATTTTTATTTAGCAGACTTTTGCTCACTCAGCACTTTGTAGTGAGCGTGTTACTTTGATAGGTATATAATGCCACTATTGCCTAAAACCTGCGCATTTGTTTTTGAAGTATAGGATTTGAAATATTTTTAAATGCTATTTCTGGGCCATGTATTAGAAATGAATTGTTGTGAAAATAGGCTCTGAAGCTATTATGGTATCAGCACAGATTGAGACTAGGGACTCTAATAATAGATCAGTACTTCTAAATTGCTCAAAATGGGTTTAGAGGGGCATAGATTGGCATTCTAATGATACACAGGGGCTCTAAGTATGATTTAATTAATATAGGGCATTTATGGAGGAAGAAACTCTGCTTTTTAATGCAGATTGATACCTTCTCTGAAACTTAGTGTCTTAACATTCCTCAGAGGTCTTCAAGGCTATTTCCCTATATAACCAGATATTATCAGCAGAGACAAAATCTTCACCCAGGTACTACTTACTCTGCAGCTATCTATTCATTCTTATGTGCTATCTCTCATGCTCAGATAATGTCATTCAAAATCAAGATCATTTTATATTGATAGGGAATTCAGATAGCAGCATGTCAGGGCTTAGAGGAATTGAGATATCCTATAAACATCCCAGAGAATTTCTAAGAACTTCTAGAGTTCTAGAGAAAACAATGACATAGAAAAGCAAAGAGAATAGTCACAAGCTTCTCCTAATAGAAAAACTCCATAAAATCTGCCATAATTTCTAGTTCCTTCTAAGTCCCAAATATAATCCCATCTTGTATCGGAAAGCCTTTCCTAAACTCTCTAACTTGAGTCTTTTATAATGAAGAATAATCTATCACATAAAACTTAAGTATGATACTGAAGAGGAAAAAAAAAAAAGATTTAGTGAAATAAGACTTTCCAGTATTTCCAACAAAGTCAAGAATTGAGTAAAACTTTAAAATGCAAATGGAGGAGTCAAGGAAAACATAGAACAATACATGTTTGATTAATTTGAAAGAATTATAGGACAATAACTTTTCACATTTGAACAGAGAAAATTTTGTCCCCAATTTCTAACATGTTAAATAGTTGTAGAGCAAGTTATATGATACACAGAGAGATTGAAGTGTTTTTTTTCCTCTTGCCATGGTTTTAAGCGAATAAGAAATTGGTATGGGAAAAGAAATATGCTGAAAAAGAAAGGAGAGAGCTTAATATTTCCTATGATAGATCTGAATGAGATAAAGTGTATACAAAGATATAAGGCAGAATAGAGGGAGGAGCATCCCAACCAACTCATTTTTTATCAGACTTAAACAAAGGATTAACACATTACTTTGCACACATACATACTCACATATCCAAATACAAAAAAAGTATATACAAAGGTTTAAGAAAATGTAGGAGCAATAAGAGTAGTTCATAAGACAAACATGAGTTCCAGATGTGAAAAATACAGTAAGATAGAGTAGATGAAAGATACAAAGGAATATAAACTTGTTACTAGAGTTGGGACAGAGAGAAAAAAAAGTCAATAGAACTGAAGTAGATAATTTCAATTACAGGTATAAAATGCTAACAGCATATATTCTTTATATATATGTATATATGTATATACATATATATATAAAGCTTTTTATTTTTGAACACATGCATAGTCTTCAACATTCATCTTTGCAAAATATTGTATATTCAATCCTATTCAATTGTACATTATTATGTCAAGAACTTATTTTTCATCATTTTTAAAGATGGGAACAGGGAGCAAAAAACAAAAACAAAACCCAACTAAACAACAAAAGAATAAAGCACCAGACGATAAGAATGATGGAAATAAATGATTAATAAATATCACACTGAATATGAATGGGATGAATTCACTCATAAAACAGAGGAGAATAGTTGAAAGGATTAATGCTAGCTGAGAAAAAAATTCCCAAAATGACATAATTTAGGAAGAAGTTTAAGTCATTTAGCAGAGAAGATAGTCTAAATAAGTGACTTGCTCCCCCTGAACCTCCAAAAGTTGCTTTTCATATAGCATTCATACAAAGGAACAAAGAAAAAGTAGCTGATTAGTTAATACAAACAAGAAACATAGATTAGTCAAAATGTACTTCTCCGGAAGCAGAAATTAATTGGAATTTTCAAGTATCAATCTTTGGGTCCCTTAAAATTTTGGAGAGTCAGTACATTCTGGGTGCCCAAGTTAAACATTAAAATTAGTGAGGTCTTTTAAGAAATGCGCGTATAGTTTCTTGTCATGCAAGCTTAGATTTGAAGATTGAAGCCTTTCCTACAATTCACTACTTAGTAATTTTACCTTAAAATCAATAATCAATACTTTTAATTACATTAGGAAACATAATCATATATATATACATACACACACATACACACATATATATTCCATATTAGAAACACACTTAAACATAGATATTCACAGAGAGATAAAATAAGGAGGGTTAGAATGAATTTTTTATGCTTCAAGTAACTTATTTATTTATTTTTTTGCTGAGGCAATTGAGGTTAAGTGACTTGCCCAAGGTCACACAATTAGGAAGTGTTAAATGTTTGAGACCATATTTGAACTCAGATCCTCCTGACTTCAGGGCTGGTGCTCTATCTTTCAAGTGACTTTAAAAAAGTAGAGCAGCAGGTGAAATGGACAGAACTAGTAGATAATTGCACACAGCAACAAGAAGATTATACGATTATCAATTCTGATGGATATGGCTCTTTTCAACAATGAGATGATTCAGATCAATTCCAATTATTTTGTGATGAAGAGGGTCATCTACACCCAGAGAGAAGACTGTGGGGAACTGAGTGTGGATCATAACATAGCATTTTCACTCTTTTTGTTGTGATTTGCTTGCATTTTGTTTTTTTCTTATTTTTTCCCTTCTTGATCTGATTTTTCTTGTGCAGCAAGATAATTTTATAAATGTGTATACATATAATGGATTTAACATATTTTAACATGTTTAGCATATATTGAATTACTTGCCATCTAGGGAAGGAGGTTGGGGTCAGAGGGGAAAATTTAGAACACAGCGTTTTATAAGGGTCAATATTAAAAAATCATCCATTCATATATTTTGAAAATAAAAGGTTTTAATAAAAAATGTAGAGTAGCCCTTTAGACAAGGCAATCAATAACAGGGAATCAGTAGGGATAATTAGAGAAACAATATTATGCTTAAAAGCATTTGATAGCAATCAAATATCAATATTAACAAAAATACTCTGAATGGTATAGTATTTAAATATTTAAATACAAGGTAAAACAGAAATAATAATTAATAAAAATAATGAAACCATAATTAATAGTAGGTCTTTGTAGACCTATATAATTTTAGACAAAAGGTCAACAAGATAAAAATTTACTCTCTGAATATTGGATTTCTCTGGCAATTACTCAATGGAAACACAAATCATTTATATATTTCTTGAGTGGGATGGTACCTTTATAGAAATGGATCATGTTTTGGGGAATAAGATCATCATTAAAAACCTGCAGAAAATTAGTACTATTGACACAATCTTTTACTGTTCACAATTCAAAAGAAAAGACCAACAATGGGCCTTTGAAGAAGCAATCGAAATTAATTAGAAATTTGATGGAGGAAGGAAAAACGATTGAGAACAGTATTGTCTCCTCCAAAAAATAAAGAAAAGAATGTTATTGAAATATTTAAAAATATTTAAAGCACAGAAGAGACAAGCAGGAAGACAAGAAATCACATATAGGTAGTTTAGATGTGAAAGTTACATGTTGATTATATTATATACTTGAAAAGAAAGTCATACATAACAGACATTTGAATCTTCGTGTAAACTATTAGTGTTTTCATTTTATTTGCAATTTGTCAGAATTTTTTAAAAGATGATTAAAATAAGATGGGAAAAGGGTCTATGAGTAAACATCAACATTTTAATATGGATCAATGGAATCAATTAAATGGATCAAGTGAGCCCATCCATTCCTGCATTGTTGTTTAGTGTGACCGGCACATCATTTGATATATGTACTTAATTCAGGAGTTGGTAATGATGATGATATTGGCAAATGCACCTTACATCATGTTCATGCATAATGAGATCAGTAGAGAAAAGTGTGAATCATAAAGTTCCATTGTGACAGAGAAGGGAAAAAAAAATTTTAATGAGAAGATCTTAGCTAGTGCTGGGCAGAATTGAGAAACTAGCTACATGATCTTTGCCAAGTCATTAATCTTTTTGATCATCAGTTTTCTTATTTGAAAAATGTAAGAAATAGTAATTGCATTAGCTACCTTTGACATCAAATGAGATAATGCATTCAATAACGCACTTTGCAGTCTCAAATTACTACATAAATTATTGCTATTTATAAGTATTTGTGGAATACCCACAGTCTTGAGAGATCCCATAACAAATAAGACATTGTCTAGACCCTCAATGAGCTGGTCGTCTAGGAAACTAATGTGTATTGGAACAGTTCAGTGTGCTATTTGGGGTTAGAGGAGGAAGTAACTCTTCATGAATGGGTCAAATAGGGATGATCATATGGAATTCATATTGGCAAGTATAAATAAAAACAAAGTAATACCTAAGAATGATGAGATCGAATAAATGTTCCTGGAGGACTTGTTATCATGCGGCAATACTTATAAGGAAGAAAGAAAGGAATGAAAAAAAGACAGCCTCATTTATTATTTCTGTCAGGTCTGGAAATAAAATGCAAAAAGTAAACACAATTTGCCCTCAACAAGCTTACACTGTAATGGAGAGACTGCACAAAAAGACTGGTGGCCATTGAGGAGCTCTGCATGGTTTCAAATTGTCTGGACAAATGATCACTTCTAGGTTAAGTGTATCATCTCTAATCTTATCACCATCTAGCTATCTCAAGCTTTCACTTGACTGACATTACTGACACTACTTTCTTCAGTATCTCCTCTGGAATATTGTAGGGCAGAGTACCAAACACCTCCCAATACCTTCTTTTATAGAAGGCAGAGACTTGATTTTCTACATCTGCCACTGTCTGGTTTCAAGCTTATAGAAGAAGATATACCAGCACCAAGTCCCCTTCCCATTTTTCTTCCCCCTTGTGTGTATATTGTCTCTCTTTATTAGACTGTCAGCTCCTTGAGGACAGGGACTATATTTCTTTTTTATTCATTATACCCCTAGCACTTTGCACAGTGTCTGGTATATAGTAAGTACTTAAAAAGTGTTTATTGGATTGGACTGGGAAATAATAGGGATAGTGATTGGTCTTTTTTTTTGGGGGGGTAATTGACAAACCCTATCTGAGTACAATGGTAGAATTGATTTGCTATTTGTTGATGGTTCTGCCATGGCACAGGGGATAAACAGGAAGAGTACCTCTGGGTACTAGAAGAAGAAAAAAAATGAAGAGGAAGAAGAGAAGATTGTAAGTTCAAGAGTGAAGTGAAGCAAAACATCACTATGGCTTTTCTTTAAATAGTTATCCAGAAAGTCACAATTTATTTGACAATGACATTTAGGTATTCCTCTTTTTCTCCTCTCAATTGGTAGGATCTCATAGTTTTTAGTGTTGAAATTATATTCAGTTCAATTAGAGTGACCATGTGAACAAAAATCATAGTAACAGGAACAATGGGGTTGATAAGAGAGAACAGAAGATTTAATTCCTGTCCCAAAGAAATTTGCAATATTTTTTGAGGAGGGATTAATTGATTATGGAAAAATTGCTTTTTTAGTTCTTATCAAATGCAAATAATTATACAAAGATCTTTGCTTTAATTGATCAAATATGCCTCATTTGTAAAATAAGGCTTATGTTTTATTTTTAGTATTATAAAACTGGGGAGGATTGAATAAATGGGATAAATGAATGAATTAAAAAAGACTAATAGCTAACAATAGCAAAAGCATTGTACTGATTATTAAATATACAAATTAGAAAGTAGTACAGTTCCTGCTCTTAAGAAGCTCACATGCTAATAGGAGCAGTAACACTTAAGAAAGATTTCAGTTGCAAGTTAGATGAAATGGTCCCATGCTTCTTATAGTAAAGCAGTAAAGCAGATGGACTTCTTTAATGTAATTCCTACTATTAGACATTTTCAAAAAGATGATTTTTACCTCAGAAACTTTTGAGTCTTTATTAGCTATGGTTGATGCATGTGTTTAAGTGTGTTGCTAGGTTTCCATAGCCACTAAAATGACTCCCAGATTGATGATTTGGAGTCCTGGGGTGGAAGCATTGTTATTCCCAAAACAGAACTGGTCTGGAACCAGGGAGATCTGGCTTAAAGTCTCCCTTCTGTTGCATATAGGTTACATGGTCCTGGTATATTGGCTTAACCTTTCAATTCTTTATCCTATATTCCTAAGAATATAAATTGCATTAGTACAAGAAAGTTTCTTAATTGGAAATTCTCTATAGCAAAGAAATTACTGATAATCTTTATCCCTACTTCTACAGAATTTGAGATTAAAATGAACATACTTAGGAAGTAGTGGCAGCCTCAAGATCAGAAATTTTAAGCTGATTGGAGGAAAATACGTGCAAATGGTGAAACAGATTGCAGATCTCTTGTTAGAGAATAATTCCAATAATCAACTGGAAATGTCTAACTATCATAAAGGGTATGGAGTATCTGGATGAAGGATAACTAGTGCTAAAGTAGAGTCTGCTTTTAATTTCATTGAAATAATATTGGCAACATTATTATTAATACTTTATATGGCATGTTATGGAGTCCAAAGTACTTTTAGCAAAATGACATATGAGGCATGAATATAGTATTGGTACCTTGTGATTAAATTAAAATGAAGTTTAGGAAATTACTTAAATGACTGACTAATGGCACATCTTAGAAAATATCAGAACTGGAATGGGAAACTTTAACCTCAGGCTTTATGTAGTATTATTTTCCAACAAAAAGTTATTCACTTATTCCCAATGTTTTTTTTTCCTCCATGAACCCTTTCAACAAAAACAAAAAAAAAATTGCTGTGAACCTCTAGGGTAATTTAATGTACTATTCTTAATATTGTATTAGATTTATTAAGTACTTACAATAATTAGAATGATAGCTTTTGCCCCCAAAGCACCAAATTAAAATTTACATTATATAATTTTAATTATGCAATATGAATTTTTCTGCCTATAATGTAAAAACTCAGCATAAAATTATAAAACTAATTAGGGAATAATTATGAATATTTTATGTGGAACATTTTGTAAGAATTAAAAGAAGTAATACAGCAAAACCTTATATTCTTACTATTATCCTCAAAACTGCATTTTTCATTTTTTCATTTTAAAATTTTTGTTAAATATCAGTAACATATTAATGAAAACTTACAACTTGTAGATGCTCAGAATAATACAGTAAATAGATCTCAGTCACATTCAATTTAGACTTCAGTTTTTTTCATTTGAACAAAGACTTGAAATATTTGTCTCAAAACCTAACATCATCTTAAATCTGGCTTCATATTTCTGTAACTTGATTTATTTCTGTAACCTGATTTAAAAAATGTAAAGTGAAAATACTCTCTTATACACAAATATGTGGTAGAAAATGATGAGATAATTTTACAGACTCTCTTGATAAAAAATGAAAATTATTATTTTTATTTTTGGCTATCTAATCAATGAAAGTGAATAATTTTGTTGTCACTCTTTGTGACTGTATTTGGGGTTTTCTTGGCAGAGCTACTGGAATAGTTTGCCATTTCCTTCTCCAGCTCAATTTAAAGTTGAGGAGACTGTGGTAAACAAGGTTAAGTGACTTGCCCAGAGTGACATAGCTAGTAAGTATCTGAGACCAGGTATGAATTCAGAGAAATGAATCTTCCTGACTCCAAGTGCAATACTTTATCCACCATATCACATGGCTGCTCCATAAAATATTTACTTTTTTTAGTGGATAATGACAATGAGATCATTAAATAATAATGAAATATTATAATTGAAAATATACTAATGAAAACAATGGCAATAAAATGAAAAGAAAAAAATGGTAATGTGAAATGAAAACATCCTAAAATTCAATTGTATGTATTCCTCCATTTTAGCAATATTTGCATATAAATTAATCTTTGTCAAGAAAAATTATCTTCAAATATATTTTCTTCTACCACTAGCACATCTGCTATGTTCTTCCAGTTCTGAATCACTGATTGGGGTTGACAAACAGTTCATTTGAAAATCCTCCAAACAGAAAAATAGTAACATAAATGAAGGATAAGTTGAAATAGGAAAACAACCTACTATTGCAATTAGAGGCAAAATAAGATTTATTTTTGAAGAATGTTTCTGATGGTTCACAATAGTTTCAAGTTGACTTATAATGTATATGCCTAGTAATTATGATTTTTGCAACAGATCTGATGTTTATGCCAAAAGAATATAAAGGGTTCTACCATCTTAATCATATGACTTCTTAATCAATGAGATCTCATCAAAGGATATCAGAGAGAATGAGGGAAATATCCTGATCTAGTGTACAGAATGCAAATGAGGAAATATGCATTTGTCCAGCTATCAATTGAAAAAGTGGCTTGCAGTACACTGTCAAATCCTTCCTATATACGTAGGCAACTATTTGATGACAAGTTTAGAAGTAGCAACGATCGGGGCGGAGCCAAGATGGCGGAGTGAAAAGGTGACTTTCTGCCTCTCCTCCGATCTTCTCTCAAATCAACAATAAAATAAGCCTCTGAACTGATCTTCAAGTCAACGAACTCAGAAATATTTGGGCACGGCTCTCTGGAGAACTTCATATCAGGTTAGTCGGACTCGGACAGAGAGATAAATAGACGACCCCGGTGCAGGCCGGAAGTGAGGGTGGGACTCAGCTCAGCTCATCGTGGAAGAAATTCCAAACTCCAAACTCCAAATTCCAAACACCTGGAGGTTATCTGAGCCACTCGGGACACTCTGCCCTGATTGGGGGCAGGTGTTCTGGCAGACTTGCCTTGTTTAAGGAGTAATTCGGACTTAGTCCTAGCCCCCATAGGCCCAGCACCTTAAGTCAACTCGCCGAAGTGCCCCAGGGCAAAGCTTTTTGCAGCCTCCGTTTTTTTTCCCCTACCTTAAAGAGATATCCACTCTGTCTAAAAAAAAATGATGAAGAAGCAAAAGAGAGCTCTCACCATAGACAGCTTTTATCAAGGCAAAGAAACGACCTCAGATACAGAGGTTTCTTTAGACAAAAATACAGAAAAAAACAGCAAGGACCATCACTGGTCCCCGTTTCAAAAGGCCTTTCTGGAAGATTGCATAAAGAACCTCAAAAGAGAGCTGGAGGATAAATGGGAAAATAAACTGAAATCAGTGCAAGAAGGATACAGTATCTTGCAAGAAGGATATGATACTCTGCAAAAGAGATATGAAAAAGACACCAATTTATTAAAAAATAAAATTAGTGAAGTGGAAAAAGAGTGCAGTGAACAAATTGGCCAGTTACAAAAGGAACTTAAAAAGGAAACTGAAGAAAACAACACTTTAAAAATAAGAATTGAACAAATGCAAGTGAATGACTCACTAAGACTTGAAGAATCAGTCAAACAAAAACAAAAAAAATGAAAAATTAGAAGAAAATATTAAATATCTCCTAGGAAAAACAACTGACTTAGAAAATAGATCTAGGAGAGACAATCTAAGGATTATTGGACTTCCTGAAAGCCATGATGAAAAAAAAGAATCTAAACACTATCTTCCAGGAAATCCTGAAAGAAAACTGCCCTGAGATTGTAGAATCAAAGGGCAAAATCACCATTGAAAGAATTCACCGATCACCTCCTGAAAGAGACCCCAAAATTAAAACCCCAAGGAATATCGTGTCT